>JAIFZK010000018.1:6950000-7145000 GCA_027481765.1 Tenualosa thibaudeaui | reverse complement strand
TCCATATCCTCTCTGATGGCCAGACAACCACAGGTGCCACTAAGCCACAAACAGAACGTGACACTCCAGACAGACAAATGAGAATGAGGAGAACCACCTGCTTGAGTTTGTGTTTTGTATGTGTGTATAATCATGTGGGCATGCATGTGTGTGTATGCGTGTGCACATTCATGCACAGCTGAGTGTGAGTGTGTGTGTGTGTGTGTGTGTGTGTGTGTGTGTGCCTGTGCATGTGTGTGTGTATATGTTTGTGTGTGTGTGTGTGTGTGAGAGAGAGAGTGTGTATGTGTGCATGAGTCTGTGTGCATGTGTGTGTGTGTGTGTGTGCTTGTGTGTGTGTGTGTGTGTGTGTAAGAGTGTGCATGTGTTTGTGTGCATGCGTGCGTGCAGTGTATGGGTGTGTGATGCCGACGCATCAATGCGTTTGTATTTGCGTTTGTGTGTGTGTGTGTGTGTGTGTGTGTGTGTGTGTGTGTGTGTGTGTGTGTGTGTGTGTGTGTGTGTGTGTGTGTTGAGTGCACATGTTGGGCACTACTGCCATGAACCACATCCAAGCTTCTCTCAGCACTCAACATGACAGACCACAACACTCCCCTTCTCATCCAGGGTCCTCTCTGCCAACTGATCTTAAGGGACTCGCAGGGCTGGTCTCTGGGTTTCCTACTATGTTGACAGGCTGGGGGATTAGCCTTTGGTACAGAGAGGGAAATAAAAGCCTCCTGCTCAGCTAAATTTGTAGTGTGTGTACCGGCCGGCTCAGACACTCACTCTCTTTGGCACGTCTACCACTGTCTCCAATGTGCCAGAGAGAACTCACCAACGTATTAGTGCTTTAAGCTTAAGAGAGGTTTGAAAGGTGTGTATGTGTGTGTGTGTGTATGTGTGTTGGGAGACGGGGCAGGGGGGCAGTGGGGTTGGGTTGATGTGAGGTTAGAGGTAAGTAAATTAGGACAGTGCAACAGGGCAGGACAAAGATCATTGCCTATATAGATTCTGAAAGAGTGGTCTGTCAAATAATAAAAAAAAGTAAACAAATAAACAAATATATAAAAAACGCTGACAGGACAAAATCAAATGTGAGAGAGTGTCTTTTTTTTCTTTAGAAGGCCACACTCTTCATTTAGACAGTGGGACAAGTGGATGCAAGTACAAACTCCAAACTCCAAATGAGACACCAGTGGAAACCTGACAGACAGCAGTTGGTTGGAATATGGTTTGCGGACAACTTAGCAGGTGTGTCAGCGTTTGCTGTCAGCAAAAGAGGTAAAGAGGAAAGACGTAAAAAAAAAAAAAAACTCTCTCCGAGTTCGTCCTGCGAAGATTGTGCCGTCATACCCCCCCAACACATTCCCAAGTCTGGCACTTAAGGAGGTTAGTCTGTACAGTCTGTGGTGGCAGACACCCTGGAAACCTCTACGGACACATTCTTCATGTTTACAAATAGTGGGGAACTTGGACGTGGTTGCAACGTCTTTGCAGTTGAGAGAAAAAAAAAGAAGAAAGAAAAAAAGCACACACACACACACACCTGCAGACAGTGACCTAAATAGTAAGCATGATATATCGAGTACCTGTCTCCTTTCCAGACCACTAGTGTTTGTGTGTGTGTGTGCGTGCGTGTGCGTGTGTTGGGGGGAGGGCTTGCTTATGTAGACAACTGTGTTTTATCACATCATGCCAGCTGTGTGTTGATCATCAAAGAGAAGTGGCCCTCTTATCAGAGCAGATTTTGGCTGCAGTGCAAGACATTTTTCCTCTCTCTCTCTCTGCCTATGTCTAGCCTTTTCCCTCAGCATCCGTCTTTATTTTTCCCCTCTATTTTGGAAACTTAACTTTCTCTGTCTTTTCATTTATATCCCGCCCACTCTCTCTCTCTCTCTCTCTATCTCTCTCTGTGTCTATCTCTCCCTCCCCCTCTCATTGCTCAGTTCTGATTCACGCCTCCTGGGTTTCCTCATGGTGTGAAAACTAAGAGGCCATTACTCACGGGCCCAACTACGTCACGTCACGCTGTGTTTACTCTGTGCCTGCCGTGCCGTTCCACCCAGGTTCTGTGTCTGTCTGTCTGTATCTGTGTGTGTGTGTGTGTGTGTGTGTGTGTGTGTGTGTGTGTGTGTGTGTGTGTGTGTGTGTGTGCGTGTGTGTGTGTGTGTTTGTGTGTGTGCGGGTGGGTGGGTTTTTTCTTTATAGGCTGGATATGGGTGCACGATGGAGGTGACAGAGGCCAAGATGAGGTGTGTGTGGAACTCAGGAGAACATTCTTTATCAAGAGCGTGACGCAAGAGAAGCAGGGCACGGACGCAGGCTGGGACACACAGACGCACGAGGCTGAGTACGACTCGCTCCTTGCAAAAGCTCCTTGCAAGAAGGGGGCCGTAATCTTCTCAGGGTCGCAAAAACAAACTCTTTCAAATGTGGTAACAACTGGACTGGCCTCTTCTCAGCCCACCCACATCCACACACACACACACACACACACAGAAATGCTTTCCCAGACACACAAGCAATTAATCTAATGTGTATGCAAGGAAGTCAACATAACAAAAACTCTCTGGTCAGGCAGGAGGATCAGCATGAGGTAGCTGTGGGCCTGAGACCAGATACTGCCTGTCTCTCTCACTCTCCCCCTTCACCTCCCTTCCTCTCTCCTTCACTCTCTCCTCCACTCTTTCTCTCCACTCACACCTTCTCTCTTCCATGTCTTCATCCTCCCATTTTGCTCATCCCTCGCTCCCTCTCATTCTGCCTCGCCGCCCCTCTGACTATCTCTCTCTCCTTGAATTTTTTAGTCTTTCTAACTTCTTCTCCCATCTTTCTATCTCTATGATGCTAACTTATACTCTTTCTCTCTTCCTCTCTCTCCCATTCCCCTCATACTTCTTAATCCATCTCTTTTTCTCTCTCTCCATCTCCCTTTCCCTCATTTCCTATCACTGGCCCTCCACCCAACCTCTCTGGGTTTATATCTACCTTTCTTTGTGTCTCTTTCTCTTCATCCCATCCTTCTCCATCCTCTCTCTCTCTCCACTGCCCCCCCCCCCCCCTCCCCCAATACATACACACATACCCCAACCCCTCTGTATATCCCACTGAGGTGAAGCTGACCTCGGGTACGGGCCGTGCAGCCGGCTGGTCCTGGTGGTTGGCGAGGATGAGGAAGGGCAGTGTGCAGAGCTGTGGATGCTGCAACGCCAGGTGGAGCTCCGCCCGTGATGCCTCCAGCTCGGCCGCCGAGCACGCGCTGTTCACCACGAACACCACACCCTGCGAGCCCTGGTAGTAGCGGCTCCAGTACTTCTTGATGTGGTCTGCGCCTGGAGGAGATGGTGGGGGGGGGGTGGATGAAAGTACCATATTACCATTAACACCGAAACTCAGAAACAACAGGTATGCATGACTGGCTATGTACACTCCCTACATAAGTATGAGAGTGTGGCCTAGAGGAATGAAGCAAGCTCCACTGAGGTAATGGGAATGTAATGTAACAAAGCAGACGCTTGGTAATGATCAGTATTGTACCACTGATACAGTTGAATTAGTCTGGATCTCAGAGTTCTTTACAGAGCTTGTGGCTTAAGAGAGCGAGCACGAGACAATAGTGACAAGCACAAACTTCTTTTGAACAGTCTCTGTTTGATGTGGGCCTTGTAGAAGAGGGATTAAGGGTGGAAAACAAGCGATGCAAGAGACACCTGAGGCTGTTCAAGAGACATAAGAGTAGACTGTCCATACATACAGTGGATGGGAAGCCCATAATTAATGCATCACATTGCCATACATGAAGCAAATGCATTAGCATTAGCACATAATATGGCTATTCTTAATACATGTGCTGGTGGGTGACTGATAACAAATGGCCCCGTGTTCAACTTCTGGGTGACCTACTTCAGCCCGGAGCATATAGAGCAAATCAGAAATGGCGGTTATCAGGGAGAGTCCCTACATGCTTCTGCTCTGACATGGCACCAGAATCCAGGATCTACATGCATCCGGACCTGTTCCGATCTGTGGGGCATCCAAACATGTTCCCCTTCACTGAACCCATCCTCCCCAGACCAGCTCAGACCAGTTTCAGATGATTCCAAGATGATTCCATAAAGGTATGGAATGAAAACACACTAAATGGGTAGGAATGTCTCCAGAAGAGACACAGTAATTGCTGGACTTCTTACAACCTCCATTCCTTTTCTTGTCATGGGGCACAAGTGAATGAAATTCAAGCTCTTTATGGTTTTGCTAAAGTGCAAAGTGGCTGTTGGCACGTTGCTGGGGCATATGAATGACGCAAAATGGTGAGGCGAGAGATTCGCAAGAAAACAAATAAACCACAAAAAATCCACTTAATCCTTCGACATCCTTCTTCAAAAGAACCTCTCCTCGGACATAAAAATTACATTCGCACGCTCCTAAAACACGGAACCAAACACAGAGCCGGGGGAGTTAAGGGCTTTCTGGGCCTGTGCCAAAACTTGAGCGAAAAAGCAACACATGGGCCTGTGAGTGGGTGACAGGTTGATTAACCTCAAATATAAACAAGTGGGCGACTCGAGGACAAGCCTCTCATACAGCAAAACGAGAGACGGAAGTGTCCTTGTGGCTCAGTGGCTCTAAGACTTTTTGTTTTTGTAAACTGTTTTGAATTAAGGTTAAATGAATCAATGTAGAGGAGTAGGTGCCAGATGGTGTAAGGGCCTGTTTTCACATAGTGTTTTTCTTTCTTTTTTATTTTGTCAGAAAAACGCTGAGAAGCGCTTGATCCAGTGCTTCATTCACTGCTTTCTCAAAAAGACGTTCTGTGTGTTTCTATGCCAACTGGTTTGATAACATAATGACTGGGGTAGCTAGCTTGCAAATTTTTTGAATGTAGATAGACTGCTGACAGACACCTTCCAAATTACAGC
Source organism: Tenualosa thibaudeaui (assembly GCA_027481765.1). Lineage (NCBI taxonomy): Eukaryota > Metazoa > Chordata > Actinopteri > Clupeiformes > Clupeidae > Tenualosa > Tenualosa thibaudeaui. Next base: position 7,140,099 of record JAIFZK010000018.1, on the reverse strand, counting down.
ACTCATGTCCTGAGGGTAAAACAACAAGGTTTTTAGGTTGTGTAGATACAACTTCTTGCTATCTTTGTAAAAACAATTGGGGTAAAAGGTCAAACTAAAGTTATTTCTGGCATAAATGGAGCTTGGTCCACTATATTTTCAACTCGGACCACCAAGAGCACAAAAGCAGCTTCATGCAAAAGACGCTGGGTGCTGCATTTTTTTCTAGGCAGCTGCAGATCCTCACTCCTCAACAACTCAAAAAAAAACGGTTGCGCTCAGGAGAAAAAAGTGTTGTTAGAGATCACCAAGTGCTGTTGGTAGGAAAAAGAACAAGACAATCTGGTATGATACAGACCGAATACCGAACCATTAACTAAGGCTAACTGAATGGGGTCGGTTTGCAGTTTAAGTTTTTCAGTTTTATTTTCGTCGTAGCTTTAGCTATGGTTGGAAATACTCTGGACAATCACTTTCACACTTTCAATTTGTTGGAACTGGAGACATATAGACCTTTTTTTGTTCTTCTTATTATTTTTTGTTGAGGTTATCAGGTTGAGGTAACAGCACCATCCGATTCCTTTTCCACTGTAGAAAAAGCTGGTGAGGTGTGAACCAGCTCAATCACACTCACCAGCGGATCTGTTAGAGCCCTTTACCATAGCACCGCAGTCAGTGTCTTCTAGTATCTACTGAACATCTCAGGCTCTTCTTCTGTCTTTATCTGGCTCACTCTCTGTCTCTCTCTCTCTTTCTTTATTTCATCATTCTCACTGTCAACCTCTGTTTTCTCTCCTGCATCCATCTTTCTATTCCATGCTGTCCTCTGTGTCTGTGCATGTAACTCATCTTACTCTTCTCCGCTGTTTCTCTCCATTGACTTCTATCACACTTCTCTGTGATGTGAGAGGACAGGGGAATGGGTATGGGTGTGTATGTCTCTTACAGTTCTGTGTTGCTGTTTCGCAGTTTTCAGTCCCCATGTCACAATGCTGGATTTTTTTCCAAAGCCCCTTAGGAAGAAAAGTAAGTCCTGACCCACTGAAATCAAGTTTCTAACATACACACACACACACACACAAACACATACTTCAGTTTCATAAAGTAAATACAGAAGCCACTCTCTCTCTCATTCTGTCTTTCTTACTCCTCCTCTCATGCATACAACATGGGTGTTTTTCAAGTCTACAAAAACTGTGTGAGTTTGTGAGTGCGAGTGTGTATGTGCATGTGCATGTGCATGTCTGTGTGTGAGTGTGTGTGTGTGTGTGTGTGTGTGTGTATGTGTGTGTGTGTTGGGGCGAGCGTGTGTTCAAATACCTCCAATTTATGGCCCCAACATATGGTTTCCTTTTTCTGGACGGTAATTTGGGTGCGCATATCCGCTTGAGAAACAAGCTTCAGTGCACCACAACTTTATTTGTTAGTGTAAGTAATTTGAGGAAGAGGACCTACATGCTCATGATATGAGTCATCCCCAAACTCACTCTCACACACACACACACACACAGACAAACACCCATCGTGCCCCCATCCATACACATACACACATACACACACACACTCACGGCTGCAGCTTACGAGAGTCGAGGACACCGTGGCCTGAGGCTGAAGAGGTGAGGTTAGTCGTCGCATGCTCGTCTCATTACAGCGGCTGTCATCTGTGTGTGTGTGTGTGTGTGTGTGTGTTGTCACTCCAAACTTTTGTTTCTTCTCTCCCAGGAAACTCGTATAGTCTTATTATGGAGCTCCCCATCCTCCCAGCAACCCCCCGCCCAACCCCCACGCCCGCAAATCCCCCCTTCCAAGTGTGGCTTCCCCTCTCCGCTGCGGTGACATCACGAGCACCGAGCGAGCGAGCAAGCAAGTGAGTAAGGGGCAGTCAAAGTTCAAGCGCTGACTTCTACTAGGACGTCACTTCTCACTTTTTGCTTGCGTCTGCCTATACTGTTTCATGATCATGTAACAGAAATATCTGCTACCATTTCACTCTTTTATCTCTGCCTCTTTTTTCCATATGGAATTTCATTCATTTGGGCATCCTGCTGGCAACTTCTGCCACCTATTGGTCGTTGCAGATGAAAATGTTTCTTTTTTTGTAGAGAAAAGCTCATTTTTTGCCAATGTTGTCTCCCCTGCCAAACAAAGGATTAGGGTCTGACTTCACCACACTTGCTCTTTGTTATGAATGGCTTGGGGGACGTTTCGTGCTCTTTTAAAAGTCACATTGATGACATAAGTAGTCGATCAAGTTCATTGATTGAATGTAGAGATTAGCTGGGGCAGTGGGGTCAGATGAACATCTGAACAAATCCATGTGCAGCCCTGGCAACCCAAAACAGTTGTCACACACAAAGGTCCCAATAAGGAGTCACTCGGGACTCCTGTTATTAAAGACAAAACATCAATGATCAATGCCATGCACCAATTTCTAACATTATTTTTGGGGGGTGGGGGGCTTTTTTTAGTCTTTATTATACACAAAACAGTGAGGAGAGATGGGGGGGAGTGTCTTGGTTGGACTCAGACTTGGGTCACCATGGGTACTTTTGTGGTTCAGGATCCCAGTACTACCACTGTGCTATGGTTTCCCCAGAGCTTTTGGGATATGGAACGCCAACGCTACCACAGCACTACGGGATCCCCAGAGCATAATTTTCCTTTCTATTTATCACAGCGATGGGCAAATGAGATTATGTGAAGTTTGAGAAGTTTTAACGAAAATTTTAAAATACAACATATGCTCTGAGAAATGGTGCACTGAGCACATTATGTTCACAGTAATGAAGCCTTTGACATGGCTTTAAAATGTGGTTTCTTTCCTAACTGCCTAATTGCCAATATGGTCATCTGTGATTAAGTTTACTGGCAAGGACGCTTGCTTGTCTTCCTAAAACACTTCATCTTCCTTTTACTAAAGAGGACTTTAATCAAGGCTAGAGAAAGGCTAGAGCAAATGATGGTGAACAGAAAATGTGTGTGTGTGTGTGTGTGTCATTGTTGATATTCAAAGGCTAGGCCTTTGCACATTCCTGCTTTTGTTTACATTGTGAGTGTGTATGTGTGTGTTTGTGTGTTTGTATACACGTGTGCCTGCATGACTGCATGTTTTACTTTCACATTTGCAAATGAACACTAAAACAGAGGGAGAGCACATGCATGTGTGCGTATGTGTGTGTGTGTGTGTGTGTGTGTGTGTGTGTGTGTGTGTGTGTGTGTGTGTGTGTGTGCATTTGTTTGTCTATGTGTACTGTTTCTATTGATGTTTGCCTTACTATACATGTACATGTGAATTGTGAAGCAGATGTAGGTGAAGAAGCAGATGTTGATGAATTTGTAGATTAATTTCTGAGTGCATGCGTGCTTGTGTGTGTGTCCTTCATTCTGTGTCTGACAGAGGGGCTAAGGAGTTCAGGAACTAAGCTAAGCTAAGCTGGACTGACCAGTGTGTTTGTGTGTGTGTGTGTGTGTGTGTGTGTGTGTGTGTGTGTGTGTGTGTGTGTGTGTGTGTCATCTGCTCAACAGCTGTGGAGGCACTAGGACTTCCATACACTCCTCTTCCTCCTGCTGAGCCTCACACACTCACACTTACACACTAACACTCTATTATGTCCTCTCTTACACACACATACACACACACACAGTCAAAGAGAGAAAAAAAGAAGCACACACACACGAGCACAAAAGCATGTGCACACACGCACACACACACACACACACACACAAATATGCTTAACATCTCTTTTCTACACACACACCCATGATCACTCACCTCCACAATCCCTCACATCCATCCTAGATTCTGCAGACTGTAAAAAAAGGTCAGGGACTGAAATATTCACAGCCTAACTTTAAACCAATAGGCATCCCACCACAGCCATCACAGCAGGCATATACACTGATACTGTCTCTTCCCCACTGTTCCCTACACAACATCAACATGCTGCTTCAGGTTGCCAGCTAAGGTAGGAATACCACACAGGTAATCACCACACTGTAATAACGTACTAACAAGTGCAATGTAAAGTCTACAGTCAAATTGAACATAACCTAACTCCATGTTGTCCTGTGAGATGCACTAAGGCATCTTTGGGTGAAAAAAACAGTACAGGCTATCCTCTCTGATGTGTCTCATGCTGCTGTTCAATGTCAAGAGCTAAGTTTAACCCTCGTGAGGCTGACTCAACCACAGGGGAATGAGGTTCCCGCTGCTCTGAACGGATGGTTAGGGTCAGGTCCTTTTGTCTTTTTCTTTCCGTGGGTCTTTCAGGCAGTCAATTACCATCTCCTTGTTTGGCTCAAGGTATTCTTCACTGCACACTGTGCACACATGGAGGACGAAGATCAGATGTGCTGTCCCAGCGAGTAGGGAACATGTGACCTTGACTGTGCTGTCATTACATCACCACTGACTTATTTACTGTAGTCTCAGAAGAGTAGCTCAGTCTATGGAAAACATAAGGCAGACCCCTATGGTTTCACTCATGCGGGTTCAATACGTTTAGAAAGCAGGGGCCATTTATTATTTATTTACAGAGGCTCCAAACTGCCAATTTTGGTTAATGTGTAATTGTGCACTGTGTGTATGTGTGTATGTGTGTATGCATGCATGCGTGCATGTGTGTATGTGTGTGTGTGTGTGTGTGTGTGTGTGTCGCAGAGTCTTTGGTATCTGGCTGGAGGGAACCGGACCCACTGAGGCCAGGATCAGAGGCTTTCATGTGATTCACAGGACTATTTTAAACCGCGGCCAATAAACGTTCAACAACACAAGAATCGCACGGAAGAGAAGACGAGAGGGAAAAAAAGGAGAAGAAGAGGAGGGCAAAAAATCATCTCGTAAGACTCTATTCTGTGCTATTCCTCTTCCTCCCATGCTCACGCTCATTGGGCCGACAGTTTTATGAAAAAGACTGAAGCGAGGGAAGAAGAAAAAAAGGAGGGGGGAAGAGCAAAGGAAAAGAAGGGAAAAAGCGAGTAGTTCAAATTTACTATGGTGATAACCGGCGCCTTCTGGTAAATTCCGCCTTGAACCATGACGATACAGGCCATTAAGATGTCTGTCAGTCTGTCAGTGGCAGACCAGGTCTAGTCCCTTAGAGCTCACATCTGCAAATGGTCAGACGGAAGGAGTGTGAGGGTTGAAGACAGAGAGGATGAGACAGAGGACAAGAGTGATAGAAGAGAGAGATACACTGGAACACTTTATAAAAAACCTTTTGATAAAAGATGCTAATAATAGACTCAATGGACAATGCAATGGACTCAAGTCTGTGATCCCTATAGATTTAACAGAGCCAAAAGAATGGCATGGATTGAAAAAAACGAGTCTGAAGAGGAAAAGAGAACTGAAAACTACACAAGGAAAGAAAGGAGGAAAGTATTCAAGAATCAGACAAGAGGAAACAAAATAAACAGATATATAGAGAGAGACTATGAAAAACAGGAGGTCAGCCCGACCACAAGCCACAGAAAATGGAAGAGAGAGAATATTGTGATTGATGATATCGTTGAAAAATAAAACACAAGGCACAGGAGGCAGGAGCCGAAATGAAGAGCAGCACGATATGGCAAAGACGGGCTGCTCGAAGGCGTGTTTCCTGAAACTCTCAAACAAATGACAGAGAGATCAAGAGTCTGGTGAACAGAAATGACAGTAAGCACCATCACGCTTCAGGGAGATGCCTAGACAACCCGACAACCCAAGGACTGATCTCTCCGGAACAGGTTGGAGGCACATGGAAAGCGAAAGAAATGAGTAAAAGAATGAAAGAGACAGAGACAGGAATGAGAGTGATGAGGGATGAGGATGGACAGGAGGTGTGTGTGTGTGTGTGTGTGTGTGTGTGTGTGTGTGTGTGTGTGTGTGCGTGTGCGTGTGTGTGTGAGAGAGAGAGAGAGAAGAGGAAATGAAGCAGGCTTGTTTGATTCCTCATCCTCCACTTCCTCTCCCTGCCCGAGGGGCTGACGACTCAACCACAGACTGACACTACCAGGTTGGTTTAGGCATTTGTTTCGGCTTACTCGTTTTTACGAGGCATGAATGTGATATGCGCTCTTTCTCCTCTCCTGTTCTCTCTCTTTGTATCTTTTTTTCAAGAAAAGTAAAAAAAGAACAGAGCTAGTGCAGAGAAGGCCTCTGCTGCATCTTGTTCCTGGTTCCTAGTTTGGTGCCCCCGCCTACACAGTCCCTATCTTTTTTTTACCTCTTTACCTTTAGCACGGTAAAAACATGTTGATGGCCTGACTCCTGCTCTTCACAGTTGAACTCCAGTCAAAGCAAATCTGCTTTGAAGTCGGTTAACACGAACCAGATTCCGCCAAGCAGCTGAGCATTCAGAGACATCTCTACCTTAGGAGACGGCACATGCGGTGTGCATACGCACACGCACACATGCACACACACACACAAACACACACACACACACACACACACACACACACAGCATACTTCTGATGCAATCATGAGGCAGAGGCGTAGAACTGTTAGGAAACTCTGTGGGCCAAAGTTATTGTTCTCAGCACCACTGCTGGTCTCCTGTCTGAGTAAACATTGTCCTAATTACTAGTGACCTTTCTCCAGATACAAACACCACTCTGGAGCCAGAGTTTTCCAAAAGAAAACTAGCCTACAGTATTTACAGTACAGTAACTAGCCTACAGTATTAGGGCTCCATTTTTCACCATCACATTAATGCAATAACAGATGTTTTATTTGGGATACTTACAAGGACAGACAGATAAATGAAGATGGCTGCATAAATGATAATGATTAACAGTGAGTAAATCTTTCATCACTTAAATCTGTCGTGGATAAAAAAAGATGTTTTAAAGGAAGGACTTCTGGTATGAAAGGATTTTGGCATATAAGTTCTAAAGGCGGCAACAAAGAGACCATGAAAAACACACCAGAGAAGAGTAGGGAAGAAAACAAAATCTCCAAAGGCTTCAAAAGTCAGAACAGGCTGTTGATCTCTCCGGCAAGCTTAATGGCAATTTGCAAATGATTCCAGGCATGCTCCGTGTGCCTCCCCCTCTGAAAGAGAACAGTCGACTGCACCCCCCACCCACAAGTCCATTATCGTAAAAGAAAACCACATTACACTCACATTTTGGAATAACACAAACCATACTTGGCCCAGAAAACCACTCAGCGCAGTGGTTTCCTCAGCATGAACACTCTCAGATATCCTGTCTCTGATGACTGTGAGAGTGGCCGAGAACACGCTCCGCTACAGGCCGACACTGATGGAAACACACGGCACACATGCAGAACAGAGGAAACACAGAGGTGCATATGTGTAGGGAAATGCACTCACATGGACACATGCACATACACACACACACATGCAACGTGGACACACACACGCACACACACACACACGTGATAGTACATGGACTGGTGCATATCAACTATATCTACACACAGACATACATACACACACACACACTCAGCAGGGAATGGGTGGGGGGTCGGGGGTTCAGACATGCTAGAATTCACAGAGTGCAGTTTTATCTGACCGCAGCTGAAACACAAGCGCGGCAGATACTCTTATTATGACTGCTACTTCATCGGCTGTCATCACACATGCCACCCCATCCAAACTGTGTCTAGACCTGTGGTCTCTCCTCATGTCTGACATCGCTGTCATCGGAGAGGCCAGACGGGCTCGCAGACACCACTACAGTAACGCAAACCGACAGGGTCCTCTCACCTCGCATCACTACCTAGCCCTGCAGGCCTCAATCAATACCACAATCCACAACAGCGACGCCATTCGTCCAATAGCAATATCTAAATGAATGGCCAAAGATCATGCAAAGAATATCATAATAAATGTACAGAACATTACCCTATGATCCTACATTCAAATTTCTTTGTATATGATATTTCACATAGCAGGCACAGACTCAATTGTGCTTCAAAGAAAGAGTAGACGTCCACAACAAATGTACTGTCCTGTATGACAAGCCCAACATAGAAGGTCATGCGAACATACATTGCTGATAGAATTTATGTATTTAAGTTCCCTCGCTGAAAATCCCTCTAACTGAGGCCAACATTTAGTAAGTACTACCCTGATCTCTCTAGGACCAGTGGTACTATCTCTCCCTGTGCCCATGCCCATGCCAGTGTAAATTCTTATGAGGCAGTGAAAGGGGAACTGGCATGACAGCCGAGGCCCAGTGCTGGCACAGGAGCGCTGGTGCTGGCACGGCGGGCAAAGCCATGATGGGCATGCAAGTCAGACTCACAAGAGGGGCTGGGAGCTGAGGGGGATCTCAGTAAACTGTTGACACATTGAGCGGTTGACGGGTTTAATGGTAGTGGGTTGTGGCTTGGGGTGTGTGTGTGTGTGTGTGTGTGTGTGTATGGGTGGGGGGGGTGGTGGTGTTGGTGGAATAAGCGGCGTGTGTGCATGTCTGTGTGTGTGTGTGTGTGTGTGTTTTTGGGGGAGCCAGACAGTACACATGCTGTGCCCGATGCGTCGGCTGGACATTCCCCTAGGCTTGCATCAGCCTGCTATTTGTGCCTCGTTTACAGAGGAGCTAAAGTCGGAGATGCGCTGCGCTGCTCCACACTCTGCTCCGCTCTACGGCACGGCAAGTTACTCTGCGATGGACGAGTGACACCGGAGATCCCAGGAACGCCCGTCTCGGCGTGTTTAGACGCGCTTGGCGTGTCTCGCGTGCCCGTCGGCTGACGCAAATACGAGACGGTCTGGAGGAGAGTTATTATAGCTGGTGACGCCAGCCCCCTCACATTGACGATTGCCCAGCGAGGGTTGAAGTCAGGTGCTAGGCAGAGAAACACTTAGCAGGTGAACACAGTGCAAAAACTACATCCAAAAGAGTATCAGATTGTACAACATGCATTGGGCCCTCCTTTAACAGATGGATGAAATGCAAATTGTAAAGTCTAATGGAAGCAAACTGAATAACTAGGCAAATAAAACCATCGGCAGGGATTCACCAGAGCCACTCTGTACTGTGGTAAAACAACTGTCTGCATTTTCTGGTAATCATGGCATGCATCCAGATCTACACGAGAGTCGCTCTACAGTCTACTGCAGTCTACTACATACACAGGTAGTGCTTCTTAGCACTTGGTGGTAAAGCACTTAGTGACCAAGTCGAGTGTCTTTCTTGCCTTGAGTGTGAAGATGGTTTTTTTTTTTAAAAAAACTCCTATTACTAAATGCATGGCATTTGACACACACCAGCAACTGATAACAACTGCCTGACAAGCACTGGAGATCTGATTTCCAACACACATTAAATAGAAAACACATTAAAACACTCTGGTTGACAAAAAACAAACCTGATGTTATCCAACAACACCCCTGCATTGCACAATGCCTCAGGTTCAAGAGCAGGAGCACTGTCATTGGAGATGTTTTCCATTAGCAGTAAACCATAAGAAACAGCTATCTGACATATAAAGCATTTACTGCCAGGTGATTTTTGATGCATCCTTTATGTGAAAAAAACATCTATTTGTAATAGCTCTAGAAGTTTTCCTAATATACATTTCAATTATATATGGCTTTGTCATAAAATGTGGATGGATTTGGATGACATTTTGGACGAACTTTGGGTGAACTTGGATGACAAGCTGTTTTATTTTAACCTAAATGTTGAAGGAAATGTATTTGTATCAACTCCTTGTGTGTATAGGAGAAGTACAACCTCTCTCCCTCTGTCTGAAAAATGGATGAGAGATGCGCTGTAGCTTACTTCCTCTAAGGAAGAGCCCAGCTCCACATTTTTTTAAAAGTGGAGTTCCTGTGACAGAAGAACTCCCCTAAATCGCCCCATCTGTGTAGTGAGATTCTTCAAGCCAGACCGGGGGGTGAACCCCCCCTCCCCTTTCCCACACTCAAACACACAAACACACACAAACACACGCAAACACACACACACACAGGAAGTGGAGTGAAATATGGTTAAATATGCATTATCCTGCTTATGCAGATTACAGCAGTAGTGGCACTGAGTCAGACACACAGCCCTGCCTGTGACCTGCCCCCTAATTGCCCTTTCCGCTGAGCTGGCCTGCCCCTGGCAAGAGTGCCCAGGCTCTACGTAAGCCTCCCCTACCCCTTGCAGGCAGGCGGGCAAGCGGGCAGGCAGGCAGAGGGAGGAAGACAGGATGCCACGCTCAAGAGGACTCATTTGACGTCAGTTTGCCATCACATCAGCACACCACATCGTGGATTGGGTGCAGAGAATTTGACTGCTGTGTGAGAGATTAGTAATACAGACACCACCAAATCACACTTTGCATTGCACACTTTGCATTGCAGACTTTTTTGTTTTTTGTTTTTTTTTCTCGAGGGGTATTTCTCATTTTCATCAAGTGTCTGACGCACTGTAAAACAATGGGGATTTTTTTCCTGTGTGATAATAAATGACCTTGTCTGGCAACAAACTGTAGTATGTAGTCCTGTAAAAGTTTACACCGAATATGAAGTCTCCCCAGTTTACTGCTGAAGTGTATATACTGTATGCTAAACAGTGCAATGGTAATTTGCAGTCTAATTGCAGCACAGAATAGAAATTCTTAAAACTACACATACAATCTCCACATGATCTTGTGCATATTTTAAAAGTAATTTATTTAGCTTTGAACAAACAGATTATCATAATGGTTACATTGTGCTGTTTTTTGTTTCTTTCATTATCAATTGTTCATTTCATGTCAATCAAAATGCAATATAAAAGTTTCCTGTTGAACAGTCCTTCCCCCCAAATATGGAGGCCTCCAGTGCTTGGGAACCAGGTACCAGGTGTTTTTTTTTGGAAAGAACTGAACTTCTGCAAAAATTGTTTGGAGACTGTTGTTCAAGAAATGCACCAAAGTAACTCAGAAAAAAGTGGAGCAACTTAATTGATTTTTCTTTCTTTTTTTAAATTTAATCTTCTTTGTCAGTTGTTGAGTGAGTGACGACAAGTTGTGAAATTTCTGACCACAGTTACTGGAAGCGATAAAGCGCTTCACTCGAACCATATGTTGTTCATGTATACCAAATATCAAAGACAGATTCTCTTCTTGACTTAAGAATTTGAACAGAGCAACTGAAGAGGTTGAATGAAACATATATGTAAGAATGCTAAATAAATTAAGAGGGGCAGCTTAACTTTTAACTTTTAATAGACATCAATTTGATGACTATGTACAAAGTGCATGATACAGGAGTCTGTCCAGCCTTGATGTTATTTGTGATAACACTCTTTCTATTTCGCTCTCTGTCTTGTATTCTAATGTACTGCCTCATAATAATAGTATAAAGGGTGATCTGATCACATTTCCCTAAGTAACCAGCGCAATTTACACTGAGTAAACGGCTAGACTACGTCCCAGCAGGGTTTCCCATTTCAACTGTGTCTCCATCAAATAAAACAAATGCTGTCAATGCTGGCTAATGTGTTTTTGCTACAGCTACCTCTAACCCCTAGGATGGTTTTTCTTTCATCAGGTAGCGAAGCGTGGAGGTAAGGAATACCAGCATTCCCAGGAGAGCAAGATGGGAGAGGCAGACGGCAGTGCGGTCCACTATAAATCAGTTCCACCAAACAGAGCCTCCACATGTGAGAGAGCGAGAGAGAGACAGACAGAGAGAAGGAGAGATAAAGAGAGAGAGAGAAAGGCGTGCTATCCCCAGAGAAGCCCTCTCAGAGCCTGTCCATTGATGTGCTGTGTTCCAGACCCCCCACACACAGCCCACCTCTCCTTCTTATTATCACTCACTTGCTCACTCTCTCTCTCTCTCTGTTCCTTAATTCTGATAAATAAATTCAGATTTCTTTTATGGAAACTGAAAATAATCTGTCTCAGAGAGAGGCTGCAAGTGGAAGGGCACCTCTGTCTCAAACCGAGATGATCTGTGTCCAGTTTTACCTAGCGTCCCTTTGCCAGTCCCTCTCATCTCATTCTCCCCTGCTGCTACAGGACTCCTGGGGGGAGGGGGGAGCTGGTGGGGGCCTCTGTAGCTGCTGGGGAGTCACTTGTCAAGATACACAGTGCACCTGTCTTGTCCAGGGGCTTGCACAAAAACATATAAATTACTCGGGACCTGGTCCTTGCTCTGAACACTCTCGTAAATACAGCTCCGGGGGCGAGCTACACACACCCCAGTGCCGCAGATTTATGTCTCTCCCAAAGCCCTATGTTCACTGTGTCGGCATGCCTCCCATGACGGCCCCCTTCCACCGCCACACACGCCACTGCCGCCTCCGCCTCCACCCCACCAGTCCACCCTTCCACCCCTTCCCCAAATACCCTCCACCCCAATCTCCCAGGGCAGCGTCCCGCCGACTTAAAGGAAACTGTTTTCAGACCGAAACGCGCCTCTCGGGGCATAGAGTTGGACAAGAGGCACTCGTCCAGAACAGAAGCCCCCTCTGCTCTGGGGGTCTCCCGGGGAAGCTCAGGTGCACCTGAGAGCGTGGGCTAGCGAGCCTGGAGAAGCAACAGCAGCAGCAGCAGCAGCAGTGGCGGCATCTTTCTCACCACATCTGATACTAATATCAGACACGCACAGACAAACAGCCCAAGCTCAAAGGCAAGATGGTGTTTCGATTATGCCGTGAGAAAGAAAGAAAGAAAGAGAGAGAGAGAAAGAGCTTCCCAAAGGTGCAATCTGGTTAAAGGATAACCAGGCTCCGGCCTGTAATCCAAGCTGATCCCTGAGGTGGAGAAGTCCATGGGTGAAATATTACAGATGCTCCATGATCCTGCCCTCCCCAGCCAACCCCTACTCCATCTCAGCCAGCCAAAACCAACACCTCACCTATCTGTCTAGAACATAAACCCAAACAGAAGCGTATCTAAACCTAATAAAGACAAAATATAAAGCTTTGTGGATATTAAAAATGACATACCTTTCTTCAATGGCCATTTCAAATAACCAACCTGCACTAAGCAGCTGGAAAATCAGCTTAGATTTTGGGGTAAAGGCGGGTGATTTGCTGTACAACATGACTAAAAGGTACACTAGACAACATTTGATGCTATTTTAGGTTAATGTACTAACTTTGTAGTCACTTTGATGGTTAAATGGCTCATTACAGAGTGAATGAAAGCTCACCTGGTACCGTCTATATCTTCATTGCGCAGTTACAGCAAATGCAAAATGACATTGGTGCTCTGATGTTAAACAAACTGAAACTGAATGAAAGCAAAATCATGCTTATCGTCTTGTAAGTACACATTACTCTTTGAAAATGTTCATGGCTGGTTTCAATTCTTTGGTTTGCAAACAAATCCACATGTATTGATTAGAATGTACAAGGTTCATTTCTTTTAAAAATTGGCCGTTTTATTTTTTTGTTATATATTATTATTATTATTATTATTGGTTGACCTCTGTAGCATAAATCCTTCAGATGCAAATTCTTTTTTTATTGTTGCTGTTTGAGCACACAGCTGTGGGCTTGATTGTGGTGTTACAAAAAGCACTGCAATGTCAGAGATTGATTTTCAGTCATCAGTTCCAATCAAAATGTCCTCTGGAGAACAACAAATAGGCTGACTGTCAAAGAAAAAGTCTATTTCAATTTTGCACAAAGCTATTTAAACAAAGCAATGTTTGTTTAAATAGCTTTGCGTGTGCATATGTGCACCTGTGAGCTTATGTGTGTGTCAAGTACTTCTTGTGTAACTAAGAAGTATTACCTCCGAGTTCCTTCACGTTCAGTATGGCATTCTGAAACGGCACGGCTTTGATGCTGAAGCCTGTAAGGGAAAAAAGAGAGGAAGAGAGGAGGAGAGAGAGAGGAGAGTGGGTGAGTGTGCATGTATTTGCTGTGTGTCTGTGCTCAAACTTAATGAACCCTGGGCCAGAAGTACATGACAAACTGATTTGGTAGTGTTTTTGCCTAGTGATGTCCACTGAAACGGCAATTATCACTGCAAAGCAATACGTTACATTTCTAGGAAGGTGCCAAACCTCTGTTAAATAATTTCTACTTTAAGGCTTTCAATTCTTCTATCAGCTTCACCAAATCTTACTGGTTAGCGCAAGAGGTAGGAAAGAGTGGTTGAGAAAGACAGAAAATAAGTGCAAGACACAGAGAGAGAGAGAATGAAAAAGAGTGGGAGAGAGATGAGAGAGATCAGCATGACATTTAGCATATGGCACAGATTAACAGAGCACCGAAAACACACGGTCTCACCTCCGAAGCCCCACCGTGGCTTTAAAGAATGTTTACAACTGCAGTTTCATAAAGCACTCAGCAGGTGAGAGCGCACAAGGCCAGAGCCAGGCCCGCACCGCAGCACCTCTGGCCCAGGTCTGGCCCGCATGGGGCTCACATCTGGTCCTAAATGGGCTCCAGGGGAAGTGAGGGGATTTTGGTTCCCCTCTCAAAAGCCCCATATCTGATCCGGTTGGCTGAGGAGGGGCTTTGCTGCAGCTACCACTACCAAAGCCACTGCCGCTACAGTGAGAGTGGCTGGAAGAACTGAGGCCTTAGGGGTAATAACACATCTATTTTATCTGGTGAAATCTACAACAGCCCCTCTACACAAAGCTACTCACCATTTCTCAGTGTTTTTACATGTGTGTCGGTGCATGCAGTGACACACATACACACATAGACACAGACACACACACACACAGTCACCCAGAGAGAAAGAGACACATACACAGACAGACTTGTTCTGTATATAGACTTCTCCAGTGCAGCGTTGATGAACAGAGCCCAGTTGGGGCTCTGGAAAAGCACAGCTATTGACATTTCCAAACAGAAAAGACGGATGTGTTTTGTCCCCTGGCTGGAGGATGAAGGGCACACAGCTCAGGCCAGTGATACACTCAGGCCAGTGATACACTTACTCATGGGCCTCTCAGACACACACACACAGAAACTGAGAGATAGATATACACACACACACACACACACACACACACACACACACACGCACACACACACACAGACAGACACACACACACACTCCCTCTGTCCTGCTGTGATGAAACCGACAAACACAGCTCTGGCAAAAAGCAGATGTACACACAACACCACTCTTCTGCCAAAGATGGATGTGTGTTTGTGTGTGTGTGTGTGTGTGTGTGTGTGTGTGCGTGTGTGCACATGTGTGTGTATGTGCACGTACAAGTGTGTGCGTATCTGCACGTGTGTATGGGAGGGGGCTAAGTGAACTGCTCAGTAATCAAACAGTAATATTAAGCAGCCCTGTCTGCTGGGAGAGATTGCAAAACAGCATGTGCTAGCAGAGACTCGGGAGCAGTGGGGAGCCGAGGGCCGATGGCCCTGGAGCTGAAGAGCTGGCGCACTGGGGAAAAGAGAGAGAATGTTCTCTGGCCCACATTCCTGAGAGCTCTGGAGCGCACTGGATGTCAGTGTCAGTTCCAAAAACAGAACGGTCTGGTAAAATGTCTGTCTTAGAAGGGAATCGAATGTAATGGCTTTGTTTACAGTAATAGTGTTTTGTTGTGCTTGGTCAATGCTGTGAAGGCTAACAGTCTAACATGGCTGATAAAAAGGACCAGTTTAGTTTCTATTAGCGCTGCATATAGACAGTGCTTCCTTACCGCTAATGCTACAATAGATACTGATGCTGCACTGTTTAAAAAAAAAATGTTTTTTTGCCTTCTGTTTGGTGTTGGAACTGTTAAACGACTAGCCCTGATTGCTAAGAAAACTGTCTGTGTAATCACCTAGCTGAAATTGTCTGTGAAATCACATCCACCTCTCCAGCTGATTCAAGTTGGTATTGAATATGTTAAAAACAGTGATACTTTACAACCGCAAGCAGACATGACGGCTCCCCATGTCTGTGTTTTCTTAGACATGGTAAAACAGCATGGTGTGTTGGAAAGTGGATCGAGAGGTATGAGGTGTTTTGTGTGTTTGTGTACATGTGTCTATGTGTGTGTGCGTGCGTGCATGTGTATGTGTCTGTGTTTGTATGTGTGTGTGTGTGTGTGTGTGTGTGTGCATATTTCTGCATGTATTTGCATCTATGAGCATGTGCGTGTGTGTGTATGTGTATGTGTGTGTCTGACAGCTCACCTGTGGTCGGCACAATGGTGTCGGTGCTCTCATTACACAGGCGAGACAGCAAGGTGGTTTTCCCGGAGCCAGTCAGGCCAATACACACCACATCATACTCCGGCCTCGGTGGCGGCGGCCCCTTGCAGCACAGTGTTCTCAGACACTGATGGAATCAGAGCAGGGAGGGAGGGAGGGAGAGAGAGAGAGAGAGAGAGAGAGACGTCAATAAGTTTGTATTACAGTAGACAGCCATAATTAGAGAGAGAGAAAAATGACTAAGTACTGTACAGGAGAAGTAAAGGTCAAACAGAGGGACAAACTTCAATAGAGTGACCAATGTAAAAAGAGAAGAACACAAATCACTGCTAATGTAAAACAAAAAAAAACATATATTATCTTTCAGAAAAAAATAAACAAACAAATGGAGAGAGAGAGAGAGAGAGAAATGCTGTTGCTGTGTGCCCCAGCGGCAGATGCAGGCAGGCAGGCAGGCCTATGGCTTGATGAATCACCGTCTCGGGCTGGAGCCCCCTGCTAAGAGCCATTAAAAGGCAAATGCGGTGTGAACTGTGAATGGGACATTTAAAGCCTGTGCTCACAGATCAGTATCCACCACTAAAAGGAGATCTCTTTTATTAGCACGTCGGGACAGTCTAGGCCAGGCAGGCGAGGCGTCCACACTCACACCCAGTCCCCCCACTCCACCCCACCCCCAAACAAATCCTGCACCACACAAGCTCCAGGCCTGCCCTGCTGATCCGGTAGACCTTTTCCTAGATGGAGACGACACCAGAACTATCTCTTCCAATTATAACCCAACACTAACCACCACTTCCAGGTATTAATTAGACATACAAATGATGTCAGATTCTTTTTAAATACATTTTTTGCAACTATTCCTGTAAACACACTTGAACATTTAAGATTAATAGATAGAGATGTGCACATCTGCCCAAAATGCTTCACAATGCTTCATGCATCTGAAACAAGTGCTTTGATTTTACTAGTATCTAAAGCAGGTATGAAGAGTGATGGCATGATATAGGATATTTTATCTCTGAACTGAACCATTTCTCAGTGACATCCAGCCATCAGGACAGCTGCCTCCCAAAGCCAAAAACTTTTTCTGCTTGTTTCACGAAATGTTTAAAAGCAAGGATGTTGCACTCTGATCTAGTTTCACGTCTGTCATTTTTTTTCCTTAAATAAATCTTTTTGTTCTATTATTTTTAAGAGTAGATTCCCTCA
The DNA here is from genome assembly GCA_027481765.1 of Tenualosa thibaudeaui. Lineage (NCBI taxonomy): Eukaryota > Metazoa > Chordata > Actinopteri > Clupeiformes > Clupeidae > Tenualosa > Tenualosa thibaudeaui. The sequence continues at coordinate 7,122,849 of JAIFZK010000018.1, read as the reverse complement.
TGGAGCACTGCATGCCTCTCTGCTTGGGCCTCAGTATCCACACAGGCAAAGCCCCGTGTGTGTGATGCCAAAGGCTACAGAGGTCGGCTTTCAGTGTCATGGCAAAAAACTGACACACATACACAAACACACACACGCACACAAACGTGCGCACACACACACACATGCACACACACACTCACACAGACACACACACACACACATGCACTCCCGCACATGCACACACACACACTCACACAAACATACACACATACACACAGATGAGGGGAATCTCCAGCGCCTCCTCAGCTCTATGGCACTGAGCCTGACCTCATAGCGGAAAATCACAACACTGCAAATCAAAGGTCTATAGCATGCAAACTCAGTGCGTCCGCCTTTTTCCTCGAAAACCAAGCTGCTTCTCTGTCAAGACTGAATGTGTTTCTAAAGGGGCATTGGGGTATTCATTGTAAAATGGAATTGTTTTCCTCTAACTCCTTCATTTAGCATGCCGGAGCCCAAAATGTGTTTCCCAGAGACCCTGCTCACACTGGGAGAGGTAATGTTACCACTCAAGACTAGCAGTCAAATCTGGCAGCCAGTCTGTCTGTCGGTCAGGCAGTCAAATAGCTTGTCAGCAGGCTGGCCGTCACATAATTTGTCAGCCTGTCAGAGACTAGAACCATGCCAGTGTCTCAGTTATTGCAATTGAGCCAGGCTGAAGGCAACTCTTGCATTCCTTTTTTTGTTTAATCACACACACTGAGCCAGGGCCTTTTTTTCTGGGTGGCATTCAAAAAGTACAACCCTTTACCTGGCCACAGGTGGCATGTTGGGATGTTGGGAAGCATCAAGTCATTCTGAGGGGGTATAGGGGGTACAGGAGTGGGGTAGTGGGGGTCTGGGTGGAAGCAGAAGTGTTCCTCATATTAAAGGTTCTTCATATACCTTCTGGTAGAGTGTGGCTTTCCTGATTGCTCATAGACAATCCCGATGGGTAGGAGAGAGAGAGGGAGAAAAAAAAAGGGAGTAGAAGATAGAGAGAGAGAGAGGGAAAGAGAGAGAGAGAGAGGGAGAGAGAGGACCCTGACCCACATCCTCTAAACTGTGCTGGTGCTCCACCAAAAGACAAACAAATACCACACACTTACGTAAATCATTCAGAAAATACACACACATGCAGTTCTCTCAGTCCACCCACTCACCCCCATACACACGTGCAGACACACACAGACACAAACAGACAGACACACACACGCACACACACACACACACACACAAACCCCTAATGTGAATGTATCCAGTAGGTTTTATGATTGAACTCAAAGCAAGGACAACATATTGATAGCATAAACACACAAATATGGATACAGTATTTACATATGCTACATATAGACATATGTGTATGAATCCAATCTATATATGAAATTGAATAAAACAGTCACCAGTGATGCTCATTCCTGTGTATTTCATGTCTGCAAAGCTCTGTTAAGGCCTGCCTCAGCAGTAGCTGAAAAAAGGAAACCTCATGTTAGATCTTGCCAGAAGGCTTTCTATAAGAGTCAACAAATCTCAATTCCTCATTGATTCATTGCCCTCCATTCGATTGGACGAGATTTAATTGCCTTTCCAAAAAATAAAAAGGGTTGTCGAGACATTACCTCATAGTTGTGCGGCATGCAGCAAGAGCTGATTACTTCAGTTTTATGCAAATTAAGGACACAGACAGCGAGAGAGAGAGAGAGAGAGAGAGAGAGAGACAGAGAGAGTCAGAGAGAGACAGAGAGAGAGACAGAGAGCACACTGAAGACCAAAAAAGAAAGAGATGGAGTGAGAGGGGAAAAAAACATGGAGAGGAAATGATGCTGGTCTGCTCTCATATTTTCTTTTTGTGAGCTTCAGAGACACAGCCGACAGCCACACATTCCTGGTACCTGCCAGTCTCATCACCTTCCCTGTTACTATCCCTCCATCACCCTACCCCATTTTTTCCCACCTTACTCACTCATGCCTGCAGGACAATAGCATGACAAGAAAACTACTGACAATAAAGATGATTTGTCTGCTCAATGACTGAGAGACATTTCCCCCCATAAGGTGAAGCTGGCAAGAATGATGCAAGATCCCCCAAACAATCCCCCAAGCAAGATCCCCCAAACTGAGCCAAAACCAAAGACACATACAGCACAGCGCCACAAACAGCAACACATTTTATGAATGAGAGCATCATCACATCAGCAGTCAGAAGAACAGAGAGATACTCTCAAACAGGAAGTAAAAGGTCATGTCCTCGTTTGATAAGAGTGAGACTTACATGAGGACACACACACACACACATTGATTCAACTTAAAGGAGTCATTGTACAGCTTGTATAGCAGTATAGATTTATTGTCCTCTGAAAATAACTCAACATACAGCCATTCACGTCTGAACAGCTGGCAATACAAGTGAGTACACCTCACAGCAAACATTGAAAAATTGTTACTGACACTCAGGTCTGAATGAAATCAAATACCATTAAATGCTTTGATTGTATTCTACCACTTTCATTGTATTTTGCGTTTTGTGTAATATTGGAGATATTTATGTATGTAGCTATATACAGTATCTCTCAAAAGTGAGTACACCCCTCATATTTCAGCACATATTCTATCATATCTTTTTATGGGACAACACTATAGAAATGAAACTTTGATACAACTGAGTAGTCCTTGTACAGCTTACATAGCAGTATAGATTTATTCTCTAAAAAACCTCAACATACAGCCATTGATGTCTAAACATCTGGCAACAAATGTGAGTAGACCTCACAACAAACAGGTCCAAATTGTGCCCAAACTGTCAATATTTTGTGAGAGCACCATTATTTTTCACTGCCTTAACCCCCCTATGGACTTGAAATTCACCAGAGCTGCACAGGTTTCAGCTGGAATCCTCTCCCACTCCTTCATGATGCCATCATAGAGCTGGTGGATGTTAGCCTCCTTGCTCTCCCCCAGCTCTTCCTTAAACCTTGGTTTAAGGTTGTGCCACAGGTGCTCAAATGGGTTTAGGTACTTGGCCAGTCCATCCCCTTTGTCTTCAGCTTCCTCAGCAAGGCGGTTGTCATCTTGGAGGTGTGCTAAGGTTATTATCATGCTGTAAAACTGCAAAGCCATGCATGAGAGAGGATCACGCTCTGCTTGGAATTCATGTTTCCCTCTATGAACTACAGTTCCCCAGTGCCAGAAGCACTCATGCAGCCCTAGACCATGATTCTACCACCACCATGTTTGACTTTAGGCAAGGGACAGTTGTCTTGGAGCTCCTTACCAGGGTGCCACCACACACACTGACACACACACCTGAGCAAGTTTATCTTGGTCTCATCACACCACAGGACATGATTCCAGTAATCTATGTTCTTGAACAGCTTGTCTGAAGTCCAAGATCAACTTGTTTGGCTCAGATGTTGTCATCCTGCTTGTGCTAAGAACATCCCCTATCAGATATACATACACGGCTTCTGCCAAACCCTACTAAGATTAACTGAAGACACATCTACAACCACAAAACAACCACAGACTAAAATAGACTCGGCCATACTCAGACACACATGCTTGTGGGATTCACTGCCCAACCCAGCCCAACTCACCGGATGTAGATATAGACTTGTACAAGCATTTATCCTCTCCTCCTTCTCAAACACACACACACACACACACACACACATACACACAGGTACACAGCAGAACGTCCTCTCAATAGTTCAAGATGCCCTTCCCAGACAAGGGCAGACAAACACAAGTATGTTCACTTTCACAAAAGTATACACACTCTCTTTCACCCGTCCCCCGCACTGCCCCTCACCCAATCATACACACATACACATTTACAGACTGAGAGACATGCACAAAGATACACATTTATAGACAGAAGCCCACACACACACACATACTTACATTTACACCCATTTACAGACAGAAGTACACACACACACACACACACACACACATGCGCACTCTTTCCAGACGAGGGCAGACAGACACACACTTGTGAGCGGGGCTCAGCTGCGACCTTTGGAGATGACAGCCCTTTATATGGCTCTCCAGATGGAGGCCTGCCGCTGACTGACTGACCTGGGTGTAATGCACACCGCTGAGCACCCGCAGTCAAAACACCAGCCACAGCCTGAGAGTGTCTGTGTCTATGTCTGTGTGTGTTGTAGCCGTTTGTCTCAACAGTCCCCCCAGGATTTTGTAATCTTGTGTTTTTAGAAATTCACACAAATTAGAGGATTTCCTGTAAATGCATTTGTGGATCGCAACTGTGCCTTCTGCAATATTGTGTGACCCACTTTCAAGACAACTTATTTTGACAACTCCTGCAGCAAATTCAGCTGCTCATTCTCACAAGATCCTGATGTGTCCCCAATTTACATGTAATTTTACATAAATAGGGATTAATGCAGAAAATTGAAGATAAGTTCACCTTTGGCCACAACAAACCAAAACAGACATTCTGGAGGGACTGTCTTGGATGGGTGTTAGTGTATAAATCTGTGAACAAATACAAAGTCAAAGAATGTATGTGTGTGTGTTTGTGTGTGTGTGTGTGTGTTTGTATGTGTGTTTGTGGTCAGCTGTGTGAAATTTTAAAAGCATAAAACTGGAGTGAGTTTTTGTGAGTCTATTGTGTACATGTTTTTTTTCCTTTGTGGAAGTGTGTCACTATGTACAGTCCTGTAAGAAGTTAAGGTGCACTGTATTGAGAGTGTGTGTGTGTGTGTGTGTGTGTGTGTGTGTGTGTGTGTGTGTGTGTGTTTGTGTGTGTTTGCTTGCACACACAAGTATGAGAGCATGGAGGGAGTATGTTAATTCATCTTCATTCATCCTCTTCCTACTACTGAGCAGGGGGTTGCCCTGTGCGTGTGTGAGTGCGTGTGTTTGTGTGCGTGTCTGTGTATGAGTGTGTGTGTGGCAGTGGAGTGGTGACGCCACACTCCTTGGGCAACTGAAACTCGAGTACCGGGTGGGTCGCCCCATCCTGCCTGTTCTTTGCCATTGCCATGCCGACAGCAGGCCTGGTACGCGCCACAGCTGCCAGGCATACCTACCCTTCAGACATAACACACAAACCAGCCCACAACCAACCGTCGAAACCACACAGACACACACACACACACACTCACCATACTCTGATGGTTTAAAAGCTCTGATGTTCTACGACAATAGTAAAACTACTGTACAGACCATCCTCAATCACACAAAAAGCAGTTCTAAGACATTTTTTGCTGCTGTTTTGTAAACATAGCATGTGAACATAATCCAAATAATAAAATGCATAACACAATTAAGCATACTGTTCTTTCTATGCATACTATTCTTCATTTGTCTGTGTATACATACATCTGGATATAAACAGTTGGTGAGAACAAAAACAATGCCTAAACATTCTATTTTGTTCCCAAACTACTTCCACTCTGTTTATATCACATTAAACAGCCTTATGCCTGAATGCCAAGAGACAAAAATTTCTTACAGGATTTTCCTGAATTTCCTATGGGAAACTAAAATATCTATCTATCTATGAAGTGTTGAGAGGGAAACCCAGTGAGAATAGCTATGATGCTAGCAATCATGAAACTCATGAAACAGTCTATATGTATATGAGACGTGTCTGCTTATGTTTCTGAGTATGTGAATGTGAGTCAATGTGTTTGTGCATATGTTTGCCACCACAACAGCACTGTGTGTGCCCAGTGTCCGAGTGGGCAGTGAAGGTTGGCAGAGCAAGTGCTGGCTGTGTGTCTGCTTGGACAGAGAGGACCAGAGAGCCGAGGGCAGATTTACTACACCTTAAAACAAGACGGCCAGATTAGAACGCCAAGCAGGTGCCCTTTAATTACCACCCCAGCAGAAATAGACTCATGCGCAAACACACACGTAGACAGAGTTGAGAGGTGAAGGTAAAGTGTGTGTGTATTTGTGTGTGTGTGTGTCTGTGTGTGTGTGTATGTGTGTCTGTGTGTATGTGTCTGTGTGTGTGTGTGTGTGTGTGTGTGTGTGTGTGTGTGTGTGTGCGCGTGTGTGTGTCTGTATGTATGGGCATGAGTGTGTGTTCATTTGTGTATATGTGTATGGGGGGGAGGAGGGGGGTATGTGTATGTGTGGAGTCCCATTCATTCTTCAAAGGCCATGCTGCTGGGCCCTGCTCAGATTGCTCTATTGAAGAGTGTGGTGTGGGCTGAAGTGGTGGTGTTTGCCATGTCACGACACAGCGCTTGCGTGAGGGTGAGTTTTGTCACCAGTGCCAGTCAGCGCACGGTATTCTGTCATGATAAGATAGAGAGGGTAAGACACTAGGCAAGAGTGAGAGGCACAAAGAAAGACAGAGAGAGAGAGAGAGAGTGTGAGAGAGGCACTAGTATGGGTGAATGGTAATGACACTTGTTATCATACTGTGTGTGTTTGATCTTTTGGAGTGAGTGTGTGTGTGTGGGGGGCCTGAACAGGGGTGTCTCCTGGCAGAGTGACCATCTGTGAGCTCTGTCTGACCTGAGGGGCCTCAAATGCAGCAGATGGGGCCACAGCGCCCCCTGGCTTCTGACCATGTCAATGCTCCTCAAGCACAATCCACTTTCACAGATAGCAGAGACAGATAGATAAATAGACAGATAGATAGACAGACAGACAGACAGACAGACAGACAGATAGACAGATAGACAGACAGACGGACAGACAGGCAGACAGACAGACAGACAGATAGACAGATAGACAGATAGATAGATAGACAGATAGATTAAAACTGAGCCTGGTGGAGTGGCAGTCTCATTGGCTCCAGCACCAGGACAGGACATTGGGGCACTTCTTATTTTGGGCTTTCCTGGCTCTCACCGTTGGAGACATGAAGCAGAGCAGAGTGATTATGAGCGAGTCCTCCGGATGAATCGTGCTCCGACACGGATCACACTGGCTCTCCGACCAGATCCTCTGTGATCTGGTGAGCACATGCCATGAAACATCTGGCCGAAATTGAAAGCAGCATCGGATGAGGAAGGTTGAAGATGTAAGTACTGCCAGGGATTTAAACCCTATTTCCTTCATTAATACATAGGCACACACACACACGCACACACTGCATGACACAGACATACATAAAGACTCTCATGCGTACATGCACACACACACAAACACACACACACACGCACGCACACACACTGCATAACCCACATATACACAGACACAGACTCAAACCCGCACATATTCAAAACCGCACACTTCAATACAAAGACACATTTCAGGCTGTTATTGTAAGATTTTTCACATAGTCTGGGTAATTAAGACCATTTTTGCTCCAGGATATGAACTGTGGGCTCATCTGAGCTCCAAAGCCAATCCCATGTGTCAGGCTTTGGACAGCCGAAGCCTCCCTGTCTCCCTCTCTCTCTCTGCCTCTCTCTCCCTTCCTCCCTCTCTTTGTCTCCCTATCCCCCTTCTCTCTTTCTCTCTCTCTCTCCCTCTCTATCTTTCTCTCTCTCTCTGTGTCTCTTTCTCATCCCCCACCCCCCCCTCCCGTCCTGTCACTGTGGTCTGGTTGCCGCTAACTCAGAACAGGTTACAGAGCTGCATTCCTCTCAGCTGGAGTCACTGATCACAATGGCACAAGGTGATCTGCACACTGTAGAGATGCACACAGAGCAGGACATGTGACACAACCCCAGTAACCATACCCACAGAAAAACTGGTGGTCGCACTCTTTTGTTTTTGAACCAGTGCGCAAAAAAGTGCATTTAAAACATGGCACACATAGACGTATTACATTGTATTACAATACATTTATGCTTTTTGCAAACACTTTCATCTAAAGGGACCTACAGAACAGGATACACGCTACATAGACAACTTCTCTTGCAATCACAGACTGTAGAAACAATGGTAGAAACAAATACAAGAAAATTCTGAGACAGACAGAGAAAGAGAGAGAGAGAGAGAGAGAGAGATCAGACTGTAAATGGTTAAGTGTGGCGGTAAGATGGATGGATACAGTAACTCAGTAAACATGTGCGCTCGCTCAGGCAACCCAGCCCCCCACAGAATCCCAGCGCCCACCTCCCCAAACAAACAAACACAAAAACAGACGCGTCTCATTTCTCATGGCTGCACTGACCCAGACGCTTTTAGAGGTGAGTCTCTCTCTCTTTCTCCCCCACCCACCCTCCTTCTCCTCCTTTCTTTTTCTCTCTCGTTCACTCTCACTCACTCCGTCCCGCCTTGTTTTCTCTCCCTCCCTACTGCCTTGCATAATCCCTTTCTTCTCTCTCTCTCTCATCCCTCTCTTCTTTCTGCCTTTCCCTTTCTGTTTTGTTTCTCTCTCTCTCTTTTTATCTTCCTCTCTTTGTCTCTCTCTAAATAACATTTCTCCAGTGCTATAAGTACCTGCAACCTCCCTGTTTAACATGGTAGCTGTGACCCGGCATCCGAGCGAGGTGAGATCAAAGCCACGCGGAGGCCTTGGAAAAACATTTGCGCGGGGACCGGACAGGGTATCTGTCAGAGGGCGATTCCCACTGAGTGCCAAGGAAAGGGCTTGGGGGTGTGTGTGAGGGTATGCATGTGTGTGTAGGGGGGAGGAGGGGGTGTGTTAGACTAGAGGGGTAGATCAGGTTACCCCCGTATGCAGACATGAAAGGCACCCTTCCAATCCACATACACGGCACCTCAGCACCTTCTACCTCCATCTTCTCTACCTCTTCCTCCTCCTGGTCTTCTTCTCCTCCCCTCTGGTCCTTCTTCAGCTCATCATCTCCCTTTCTTACTCTTAACCCAAAATGGAAACACACAACAGACACCACAGCAGCGGCAGAGTCAGCCTTGCCCCGCCTCCCACACACACACACACACACACACACACACACACACACACACACACACACTTTCTCCCCAGTCTTGGATCCTCCACTACTCTCTGCTACTGTTCACTCCCTGTCACCACCTCAGCCACCACCACCCACCCACTCATCCATCCATCCGGCACAATCCCCCTGCTCTTGCCCCTTTGGGCATCCATCAGGGGGGATTAGCAGGCCCGCTCACCCGCGTGCTGCTGCCATTGTCCTGGGCTACCTTGGGTGGCTGGGGTCCCCCCGTCAGGCTCTCTTTCTCTTTCTTTTTTCAATTTTTTTTTTTTTTTACAGGGGGGCTGCAGACACCCCTGGAGCTGTTTGTGAGCCTGTGAGTGTATGCATCTGAAAGTGTGTGTATGTGTGTGTGTCTGTCTGTGCAAGTGTATTTCTGTGTGTGTGTGTGTGTGTGTGTTTGTTGTGAGTGTGTACGTGTGTGAATATGTTGTCTGTGTGTATGTGTGTGTGTGTGTGTGTGTGTGTGTGTATGTGTGTGCGCGCGTGTGTGCATGTGTATACGTGTGTGTAAATGTGCCTGTGTGTTGCGTTGTGTCGTGTGTGTATGTGTGTGTGTGTGTGTGTGTGTGTGTGTGTGTGTGTGTGTGGTGATCAGGGCATGGCAGAGCAGGGGCCACCGCTGTAAATCTTGATGTCAGTGACAGGAAGGCTGTTGCGGACCATTACCATAAATCTGACAAACGCTAATTTGATGGGTGGCTGTATCTGTCTGGACCCTTGCTCGGTCTAGACGACCTATTGAGAAATCCCTCCAGCGGGGGGGTGGTGGGGGCTGTTTGTGCTTCACGACAACCCCACCCCACCCCACTCCCCTCCTCTCCCTACTACCTCCTCCAAACTAACACCATCTGGATATGGCAATGAGCAGAGCGCAAAAGCGCTTCACACACTGATCAAAGTGGGCCGCTGTCTCTGCTGTTCGGGCCACTCCCGTTCGTTCTCCTGACCACCTTGTGCAAACACGTACTCACTCGCCTCTGCCTCTCGCATTTCACTGCAAGGCCCTATTCAGTCTGCCTGTTGACTCCTCATTCTTTTCTTGTCTTGGACCAAAACCATTTACTGTTTGCTCATTCCAGTAAACTCAAAGGTTGGCTGTGTTTGTGGCATCTAGGTGTGCTTTTGTGCGGATGTGTATGAGTGTGTGAGCATATGTGTTTGTTTGTGTGTGTGTGTGTGTGTGTGTGTGTGTGTGTGTGTGTGTGTGTATCTATGCATCAAGGGTTTGTGTGTTTGTGTGTGTGCGTGTGTGTGTGTTTGTGTGTGTCTGTGAGTGGGTTTGTGCATGCAAGCGTTTTTGTTTGTGTTTGTGTTTGTGTATGCCTGTCTGTCCATGAAAAAGTGTGTGAAATGACGTGCATGAAAGTGTTTGTATGTGTGTGTGTGTGTGTCTGTCTGCGCAGGAAAGTGTGTGTGTGTGTGTGTGTGTGTGTGTGTGTGTGTGTGTGTGTGTGTGTGTGTGTGTGTGTGTGTGTGTGTGTGTGTGTGTGCATGTTTGACTGGAACAGGGGGTGATGAGAAGAGATGAGGGGGTCCGGTTGGGATTTGGCTGGGTGGATAGAGAAGGAAGCCGTTTCAGTCTGGAGGCCCCCTGCTCTACGCCCTCACTAAGGCTGGGAAGAAAATGGACGTGAGAGGGGGTCCCTGGCGCTCCCAAATCCCCCCTCAGCTTAACCTCATTTAAGGTGGGAGCCGGCCGACACAATGGCAGGTCCTGTTGCTGGCCGGTCTGTGGCTCCTCCATCGCCTCCATTCACACAGACGGGGCCCACAGGGGGATCAGGGGGCCTACTGTATGTGGGCCTCCCAGATGCACTACAGATCACACACACACACACACACATACAAACACACACCTCCCTCTAGACTCTTTATCTTGTTTCTCTATCCGTGTTTCTCCCACTACACACCACACTGGCTCTACCCTGTCTATCCACACAAACATGCAAACATACACAATTCTCTGTGTTGCGTTCTCTGCATTGTCTTCTTTTTTTGATTTCTCTCTTCCTCCACACACGCATAAGACACACACACACACACACACACACACACACACACAGAGAGACTCCTATCTCTTTCCTAATCTCTCTTTCACAGACACACACTCACTCACACACAAACACACACACACACACACACACAAATTCCTTGTTCTCATAAGCTCATCTTCATCCAAGTGCTTGTTTGTTTACTTATTATGGCTTGTTGTGTTTATTTGCCAGACCCCCCAAACACCGCTGGTCCCAGTGCCAAGTGTGGGGACGCCAGGGGCCAGGCAACTGGCACCGCGCAACACTACTCACACGAGGGGAAGGGAGCGCCATATCAGGCCCCAGGATCATGCCTGGCGCAGCCTATAGCAACAGCCCGTTTTTGTGCTAGTCTGAAACACGCTGCTACACTCTGAAGAGGTCACTCTTGCTCCCTCCACTCTCCCTCTCACTCATTCTCACTGTCTGTGTTTCTCACACTTTCTTTTTCTAACGGATAATGGTAATGGATGAGGTAAAGGCGGAATAAGGAGATCAAGGCAGAAAGAAAGAAAGAAAGAAAGAAAGAATCAGAATCAGATTTCTTGCCCAAGTATACTTTCATAAACATTTCACAAGGAATTTGACTTCGGTAGATGTTAACTCACATTCAACACACAGACATGTAGAGAGATAGAAAGAAATAAGAGAGATAGAAAGAAAGAAAGAAAGAAAGAATAAGTAAAAGACAAAGAGAGAGAGACAGCAGCAGGAGAAATATGAGCCAAACAGCAGGTCCCACAGACAGTGCGGAGTGCTGGAGCCGTCAGGGGTCTGTCTTGCCTTCCCGTCCCCAAACAATGAGTAAACATTTATCTGTCTGAAGTCTGTCCCGGAACAAATTGAATTTTCGTGACCTCATTAAAAATGTACATGCAAGGGAAGGGGAGGATGAGTGGGTGGAGGTGGATGTGGGTGTGGGTGTGGGTGAGGATGTGGGTGGTTGGGGCAGTAGGAGGGCTCCCCCGTCACATGAATGTTTTCATGCTTTTCCCCTCTCTCTCTGCTTCTCTCTGGTGGCATTCTCACACACACGCACATGCACACACACACACACACACACACTCACTCTTACACACACAGAGGGCACCCTCTCTACAACGGGGCATTGCACACAGGGCACAGGGGGGTGGGCCCCCGAAATGGGTAAGCCCACTGCAGAATATAAATCTTGTAATTGGGAAGGGTGATTAGCAGAGAGGTATTAACATAAGACTACAAGAGAAGAGAAGGAAGAAAAAGAGAGATAGACAGATAGAGAGAGTAGATAGAAAGAGAAAAAAAAACTTTCCCCCATGCACAATGTCACCCCAAAAGATGTTTTCCACACCGGTCTTGGGGGATCAAAGCCCAAGGGGCCCCCTTTTGAAGGTCCTGCAACGAATGTGAGAAGGGCCGAGAGGGGCCCGGGGTGAGCGGCCCCTTCTGACAGCAGTGGAGGAGGGTGAGGTAAGTGGGGGGGGGGGGGGGTCAGGGATGGGGTACAAGAGAAACTCTCACCCTACATTCACCAGTTATCACTCATTTCACACACACTACAGCTACACTACATTTGAGTGACGTGGACCTTGTTTTCACTCATAAATAGTAACTCTGTAGGCCCTTTTGTAGTGTATAGTATCTGTACACTCTTGATACGGTGAGGGAAATTCAGTCTCTGCATTCACCCCTTCTGTTAATTAGTGACACACACACACAGCACAGAGAACATACAGTGAGTGAACACACATACACACACACACACACACACACACACACACACACACAAACACACACACACACACACAAGTAGTGGGCAGCCTGCTGCTCTGGAGCCCAGGTAGCCAGGGTTGGGGTGCCTTGTTTCCAGACCATTTTTCTTACTGTTTGAGGTACAAGTCAGAGGCCCTAACCAGTAGGCCCTGTGCATTTTTACTCTTACCTCACATGTGTGGACCCACTGATAAAGAGGTGTCATGATCAAAGTCATGAATCTTAAGGGACAACAGCCTAAATCATCAAATCATCAAATCTTCTTCTTCGTCTTCCTCATCATCATCATCATCATCTTCTTCTTCTCGTTCTTCTTCCTTGTCTTTTCCTTCTTCATCTTTCTTCTTCTCCCTCTTCTCTTTCTGTACGTTCTTCAGCAAGCTGACAATTAAGTTCACATTGGGAAATGTCCAGTCCCACTTTATTCCAAATGGGCTTCTGTGACAACACTTTGTGGGGGCTTGGGTTTCTCTAATGGAGACAATCCCTCAACCTGAACCACCTGGACTGGTGGCCAGTCCCAAAGTCCTGAACGGCACTATTAATGATAGCCACACGTAATGCACACATTAGACAGCACAAGAGAGACAAGAGTGGCCTACTGGGGGTTTATGATGAACCGCTCATCATGTCGCAAAACAGGGAGTGAAAGAGAGAGTGACAGAGACAGACACAGAGAAAAAGAGAGAGAGAGAGAAAGCGAGAGCGCAACAGAGAGAAAGAGCAAGAGTGCAGGAGAGAGAGAAAGAGAGAGCAAGAGAGACATTCAGGAGGAGCATCAGACTGTTTAAAGGCCCTAAAATGGCCCCAGACATGTCTCGGGTGGGGGGAGGGTTGAGACGAATAAAATGGAAAAGCTATTAGTATGTGATGAGTAACATCCATGCAGACAGGAGGAGATGGGAGGAGAGAGTTTGTGTGCGTGTGTGTGTGTGTGTGTGTGTGCGTGCACGTGTGTGTGGCTATATATGTCTATGTTGGGCTAGTGTTAGATGACCATTTTCAGAAAGAGCCTGGTTGTGACCTCTTGGCATTGTAGTAGGAAGTAGTGAACACCTCTTGTCTTGTTTTGTGGCCTACTGGCCAAAAACTACATTGAGACCAATAGGAAGCCAAAGACTGAATGGAATATAAATGGGGGTAAATAAATGAGTGCCTTCATTTTTAGTATCTGGGCGCTGAGCCGCCTTCTTGGGGGAAGTACAAAATAAACTACAGGGATGAAGAGACAGGTATAAAGGTATGAAGACAAGAACACTGATAAAATGTCTCTTGATACTGTGTAAACAGTAGCCGTCTTTGGGTCAGATCTGGTTTATCTGCCAGCAAGAAATTGCAGAGACTGGAAGAAAAGGCACCACATATGTGCATGACTGCCATTTACCTGCAGCGGTGTGGCATGGGGTTTGCAACCAGCAAATCACAATTGCCAGATATTTCCACCATTCGTGAATGTAGTTCAGAAATTGTGAAAGCAATTCACAACTGGGAACTAGTCAGCCTTCATCCTCCTCCAGCACCATATCACATTTGATCACAGCAGCATACTTGAGTGCCAAATACTTCACAGAGAATACTTCTTTAATCTCACCATCTCTCTGTAAATCCAAATCTATGTTTGATTGTTTTAAAAACTGACCGCACACTTGGTCTACCAAAGTCTATGAAAGAGAAAGATCTAGCTTTATCTGACATTAGTTTGTGGTGAAAACGCAATTTTTTGTAGTGTTTTCCTATTTTCTTATGGAACTCAGCTTTCTGAGAAAAAAAATCCATCTAGATTTATTGACCATATGGAAATGTAAAGTTTGGCATTCAACTGTATAATGTAAAAGGCTATTGCAGTCCAAGTTGTGGCTTATGGAGACACTGTATTAGACTATCTGACAAGCCATCACTAATCAGAAATGTTGTATGGCAAGGTAATCATCCAGAACAACAGTAACAACAGAAATAGCAACACCAACAACTACCAAACTACACCAACCAAAATCATGGGGAAGCGAGGGGCTTGTCAAACAAAGACGGAGCTGCCGACAGACATCATGGCCCCAGAGGAACCACTGCAGAGTCTCCCCAGGGACAGTTAGCTGAGACACAAGCCTCTTAAAACAGTACAGAGGGCAAAGAATCAGGAAGCAACACAGACTAGATACCAAATAAAACACTTCATACTAAAGGGCATTTCACAGGGGCATAAGAAATGACTGCACACACACACACACATTTTCTTAGATTTCAGAGTAATTGAGGTCTTTCAATTGCAGTAGTCATTGTGCATGACGCAGTAGTAGTAAAGTGTTTTCCCCAGAAACACATTTTAGGCCTCTTATGTTTTTTTTCCCCCCTTTTTGGACATCGGCCAAACCTTTCATTTCAGTCATGGTTTTCAACAGCGCAGAAAGGAGCTGCTCGAACACAAGGAGTAGATTGCAATCAAGACCATGTTCTCGAAACAAGGTGATAAGCAAACCAGCCTTTCAAATCACAAAGTATGCGCAGTCCGGCCAAGAAGTCCATCCTGCTTTTCACAATGAGTCAAGTGAACTCGTAAGAAAGACTCAGTATCATTTCTTATTTTCCTCTCCTTCTCTCCATTTACCAGCAAACACCAGCAGTAGTGGACACTCCTCAAAGAATATATAATTATAATGCAGTTCTTGTAAGGTGGGTGGCTTGCTTAGAGTGCCTAACTGAGGTTAGTAGGCCTCAACTCAGCTACACAAGGTAATGTGTCAATGTGTAGGAAGTTGATGTAAACAGCTGCAAGTTGAAAAGTACATTCTTGTTGAGCCTAATTTTGACCTTTAAATCAAATCATATAGATGTGAAATCTCTCAAAACACCTCTGGGCTACAACAGTCCTAGCAAATAATGGGCTGTTAGAGAACAAAGTTAGGGGTTGGGGCTTAAAAAAAAAAAAAAAAACACGTCTTGAGCAACAACCAGATGAAGTTCTCAGTTTCCCTGCAACTGTTGCATAACACTCATGGAAGCTCTTGTGAAGGAGTCCTATTGTTTGGGAACCCATTTCCACCCTCGAATATCCTCAGGCAACCCCTGGCCCTGACTGGAAGCTGATTTTGCCCTGCATAAAAAAGAGAGGACAGGGCACAAATAGCAAGGATTTGATTGCATTCGTTCAAGCCATCTCCCAACCAAAATTTTAAAAAGAGCCACAGAAGACTGCATGTGTGTGCGTGCGTGTGTGTGTGTGTCGCTGTGCATTCACTTCTTCAGCCATGTCTGTCCTCAAAATCTAGCCTGAGAAGAAAGGACAAAGCCTGACATGTCATTTGAGTTTGGATCACAGCGCCATTAAAAGGTCCATCTGAAGCGCAGATGGATCAAACGTCCATGGCCCAGTCTGCGTGGCGACGACCCGACATGCGTCTAATTTCCTCTATTTCTTTTTTGTTCTTTCTTTTTTTTTCTCTAGCCGTGGGGAGAACAGCCGAGGGTGAGCCCAGAGGGCCTCGCTGTGGTTCAGCGTGGCTCGTCTCTCCGCTCTTTTAACCCCTGTGTTTGCCGAGGCAGACCGGCATTCATTCCCATCATTGTTGCAAGATGGGGGTCATTGACTTCAATGGGCCTTCATTAGGAGAACTTAGTGTCAACAGTTAATTATGCAAACGAGCAGAGCTCCCGCCTAGTAATTTTTTTCTTTTTTTTTCCCTCGGGAGGTACCACCACGGATCCTCTCTTCACCCTTTATCGACGCCTCACAAAAAACAACAACAACAAAAAAATACTAAAAAGCGAACCAACCCCCAACTCCCCCAATGCTGAACTGTGTATGTGGGGGTGTTTATCCATGAACTCTTTTTGACGCTGGCTCCTCTGAGAGGGGCCACCCCAGCTTTGCAGCAGTGAGGAGATGGAAGGGAAAAAAAGACAGCAACAACGACAAAACCAAAAAGAGAATCAAGAGTTTGGAGGGAGGATCCATAAATGGGGGCCATTGTGGTCTAGGAGCCTTCATTGCTGTACATCTCCCTTCTTTCTTTCTTTCTCGCCTCTCTCTTTCCATCAAAGGCTCTCCGGAAGGTTCTTGCTGGGTGCAGCTGAAAGCCCTGCCGAGCCACCCCCCAGCCAGCGGGCCGAGAGAGAGGGGCCGCCAAAATCATCAGAGGCACTCCACACACACCCCCACCGCCTCACCCCAATACCAAAACAGTCAATTAGGCAAAAATGCATGACAACCAAATTCCTGCATTGTTTCAGTGATGGTAATGACAGCCTTTCACCCTTTCGTTCCTATCAGACATCTGATGTCTGAGCTGTTGTTTCAAAAGGCCAGGAAGCCATTGGGAATTCATAATCACACGCTTTCTCCCCTCCTCCACCACCTCCTATGTTCTGTCCATCTTTGCCGCCCTTTTGTACCCGCCCCCCACCCCCCAACTTCTCAGCCTGCTGCAACAACACCCCCCCCCCCCCCAACCCAACCACCACTCCTCCTCCATGTTGTTGTTGTTTCACGTTGTGTCGTTGTTTACGTTGGTTCCCAAACAAACAGCAAGTGCTCCCCAGCTTGCTCTCAGCCAAGGCCTTGGGTTCTGTTTATTCACCATTTGGCTCTGTTGACATCGATGTTATTTTTCCATCAGTTGGGCCCCCCTGTCTGAGGGCATACGTGGATGGAGGGGCAAACACAGATAACTCCTAATTGCAGTCACGCCTTAAGAAGCCCAACAGTAACACTGCCCCCAAAACACACCAGCTTCAGAACCATTCCCATCCCCCTTATCCACTCTTCCTTGTGCGTAGGCCTGTAGAGAAGAGTTCAACGAGTTCAACACGGAATGAAGCTTAAAGTGCAACTGCCAGTCGACTGAATTCTCATCTAGACACAGTTTGTGTAGTAATTCCTAACCGTTAAGACGCTAAAGTGATCGGACATTTTAGCCCTGACATGCATCAATGTGAATACGAACCTAGCCACATGCTGTTGAGCAGTGTTTAATCAAAGTTCCAGGCTACCCAGGATGGCATACATTATCTCAGGCATGAAAACAAGACCTTCTCGCCTGGCATCTAATTCATTATGGCCACCCAAACACGTTTGGAGGCCCTCACCCTGGGCAACACTGTCCCATTGTTTGCCTCGGAGACAGGAGTAGTGGGCCGCCATGCACGACTCCAGTGCCCTGGAAAGAAAAAAAACAAAACAAAACAAAAACAATTTGGAGGACTTGCTCTTTTCCTCAAATTCATCCTGGCCGCATTTCTCACATTTTGATGCGGGAGGGGGAATGGTTGAGGGGTCTTGGTGTTTGGTGTGCCCAAGTGGCAAGGATGTAGAAATGGGGGGAGATGTCGATAAGGGTTCCTCTGGCGATGGTAAAAGGAGGAGGTTGTGGTTGAGGGGGGTTGTGGAACTATTGCTTCTGTAGGTCGATCCATGACATGTACACAAGCCTAATCCCAATCACCACCCCTCCAGCCATCCCCCCGTTGTCTGCAAAGGAGGAGGCTGATGAAGATGGTGGCGGGGGTACTGGGGAGAAGCAGTAGGAGGAACAATAGCCTGCACTGTGAGGGGCCACTTGCAAGGAGCCCCTGGCCCGTGGAGCTAGTTGTTTACACGCCACATTTGGGTTTGAAACCCCTTTTGTTTGTTATGTTTTTATTTATTTATTTTATTCATTTTTTTGGAGTCTTAATTTGTTTTGGCAGAGCAGAGTTTTCAAAGGCAATGATATCTTTTGCGGGGAAAAAAGAAAAAACTCTTATGCAACCTGGTAAACTGGAAGCACATTGCGGGTTTCTGCTCCAGGCCAAGCCCACCCAGGGCTCCCTGGCAGTCATGCCACCCCCTCGAAGAGAAGGCTGGTATGGAGACAAGGCAGCGGCACTGCTCCCACTCGCCCACATAAACTCACATACATACACAAAAAAACACTCAGAAACGAGTATATATATAAAAATTTGTATTGAGTTAGATACTCATTTGCAATAGTAAAGACACTGTTAACATTACTAAAAGTGATGTCATCACCTCCTCCAGTTGATGCACAATTTTACACAGCATTAAGGCAGACAAATGGGCACAGAGCATCTTCCATTGCCAGCCAAGCAGATGGGGCACTCATTGGCTTAACATAATAAGTGAAACTTGTGACCAGCTTTAGTCAAAAATGCCTCTAATATTTCATTTTTCATGCTCCTGGTATGCCCCTGGCAAAAATGGCTTTGAGTATTTTTCTGGGAATCAGTATTATGTGTGAAATTCTACTACCATGTCAACACAATCAGACACACACACACATACAAACATACATGCACACAACAAACACACACACACACACACACACACACACACACACACACACACATTATCATGCACATACACAAACACAAACACACGCCCACACGCGCACCGCTTGTGGAGGGTCCAGAGCCTCTGAGGACCCTGATGGGTCACTAGAAATATAAACCACATTGGTTCCTCTGACCTAAAAGTATGAGAGATCAATCACCTAATTTCTGCTGCATGAGCCCTCAGGCCTGTGTGGAAACACTGTTGTTTTGTTTGTCTGTTTAGTGTAAAAGGTCACATCCACTTACTAATAGTCCCTGCTGATCAAAGTGACAAGGATGTGTGTTATGAGTGGTTTTGTGGGGGAGTCCTCTGTATTTTTTCTTTGTCGACATAGTAGTGGTTAAGTAATAAATTGAGAAAGAACTCAGTAACTAATGCGCTCCTCTCAAGATGTGCGACAGCTGGGGAGCACTTTGCTTTGTTATATAGACTGTGCAATGCTGCCCCCATGTGGCAAAGTCTACACTTGCAACTAAACACTTGGAGCAGGACAAGCTTGCTTGACTCACATAGCCTGTCACTAGACCACTGAAGCCACTGAGTGTAAAGAAATAGGCGCAGCTATCTGAAACACATTAACTGAAGCTGTTTGTGACAAGTTACACTAAGCAAAGAAAAGTCAGAGCTACAAAAGGCAAGCCGTAAAACCTTAAAAAAAATTTTTATGAGCTTGTTATTGACAAAAACAGTCCATTGTAAAGAATGGGTTGTAACTTCGATGAAAGCCTGAACATGTGCCTGTATGAAATGGTCTTGAGCGGACAAAGAGTGGAAGAGTAAAATGGGAAAGGATAATAGTCCATTTGAAGTGATAAAAAAAATTTCACGGAGAAGGACTTAGATCAGTCGGAGAGGCCTTGGCTTCAATGCCCAGAGGTCTGGCAGCAATAACACAAAAAAAAAACATTTACACTGCTATAGTGAAACATTACTGCTTGATCTGACTAAATAAAAGACAGCAATAATGAAGGCCAGCTGTCTGACTGGACAGATATGCAGCACCACCATTCAAAAGTTTAGGACTCATCGAAAAAACACTAAATAAAAGATTCAGATTTCCAAAACATTCAGCTAAAAGCATTGTGTCCACAGGGCACTGCTTTTGGTGATGGCGCCATAGTAAAATGGTGTTATACCCTTACCCTGAAAGATTCTTTTTCATCTGTACAAATGACATACATCAAAGCAATTAGCTTAGGCACTTCTCCTGCAGCATCTTTCATTTACTTTGTAGCCTTTACATAACGCAGCAAGCTTTTTTCTCTCTCTCTTTGCAAATCAAACACATTATATGAGATAAGTCTAGAATTTCCTTTTGCCAGTTTTAGTTCTTTGGTTTCATTTGTTTGGTTTTGTTTTAATTCAAGATTATTTAGAACCAAGGCTCTTTATATTGTGGGGTTTTTTTGAGTGCTAATAAAGCTGACGGGTAAGAGAATGCAATAAAATAACATAAATGTAAAAAAGACACTTTTTGGACTAAAAATGTCCGCAATTTCTAAATTACATTAGTAAAACTTAGAAAAACTAAGAAAAGTTTAGTCAGAAGATATTTGAATGAAGAATTAAACAAGCATGATGAGCATAATAATTTTAGGCAAGGTAAAATAACTGAAACACATAGTCATAGCATCATAGAAATTTTGTTCAAAAGTAATCAAATGTAGACTAATCATAATCACTCTTGAACAGTGGTATGTTAGACCATGAGACAATGCATCATTTGGTCCCCAAATGGACCATTTTGTTTTTCTGAAATGTCATCTCTTCTGGTCTCCACAGAGGCAAAACAGGAAGAGAAATAAGTATACACACTCCAGCTTTTTACTCAGAATTCTTTAAATAAACACCAAAGACGAATTTCTAATATAACTAACTGGCTCCTGGTTTGCCTGAAGAAGACTTGATGGTAAGGATTTCTGCTACTGAAACATGCAAATATTCTCTTGCATTAGGCCTACCTCTCTCTTAAACACTAGCCTGCCCTACGGACTAAGACAAGAATGCAAACAATGGGAACAAAGGAATCTGATTCATCAGTCATACATGGTGTATTTGGGAAACATTTCAAACAGACCTTAGAATATACTCCTAAATGACTGTCTGTTCACAGTATGTGTTGTGCCCACCAACCAATGTGCAATTTGCCATTCAGTATTTCAGAATGAAACATCAACAATATTGGCATAATACTTGTTGCTATGTCATCATCATGCTTTTATCTGTGGCAGCCGTGCTGATACAGATGTTGGCATGGTTTTGTAAGATTTAGTATGCTAGTCCTTAGGTAGTAGATCTAAACTCCTATGTCACTTCAAATATGTCATTTGCCCTTGTCAGTTAATAATTGAATAAAATGGTCACTTCAGTGGATATGAAATGAATAATAATGTGAGAGAATTAGGCCTACAACTCAATTACTCAACAATGTTAATAGCTTTCATGGCTAATAGATGCAGCATTTCTGGATGCTTCCATTGTGAGAGATTTCACAATTGGTATAAACATTACTTTTGAGTCTATGAGGAAACACTTTAGCTTGTTAACCAGCGCCATCTAGTGATATGTATCAAGCAGTAATATCACAACAATCATGAAATGCAACAAAAATCAACAATTTGACAACTGATCTATTAAAAATAAATTTAAAAAAAAATCTATATCACATGCCTCAATCTATGGATAATCACACAGTCCAAATATTTTCCAAAGTTTTTCAGCCTACTGCTTCTGATTAAATGGTTTACAACTTATTATTACAAAGCGCTGGCGCCAGGGACATAGCTGCAATTTTTGATATTTTATCTTATTGGGTTCTACTTCACTTTATACCTTCCTATCCTGCTCACTACATCACTGACCTACTGATCTGTTGTCTCTGACAGACTGTGTATTTCAAGTGTGTGTATGGACTGGGTGGCTGTGGATGAATGGCCCTTCATGCAATCAATAAACTTGCCTGAATTGAACTAAACTGAACTGACAGGCCACTTTCTTGTTCTCTGTAAATAGTACATGAAAACAGGAAGAAAGAGGAAAAAGGTGTTACCAGAGACAGTAATACACTGTTGATTTCTCATAAAGTACTGTGGCTCATTCACAGTTTGAACCCTCTGATGCCAATCCTACATGTAAGAACTACAAATCTTTAAATTAAATGACTGCACAGGAACTGGTGAACTGGTTCCAGTAAACCCCCACATTATTCAATATCAATGCAAAAATGTCATTTTTATTATCCGTGTAATCCATGTTTCCTGTAAAATATGATAATATGAAATAAATAAATAAATAAATAACTCAAGCTGCCACACGATGTCAAACAAAGTCAGTGATCTGCTGTGGTCCATCTGTAAACATGTCTACACTCCTACGTCATACAAAAACAGCACAGGCCAAAACACATGCATCTACATGGTACATGGTACACCCAAAAGTCCAGGCACCCTCATAACTGAAGGCTATGATCAAAATGTGGGGCAATTAATTAGGCTTGTAACAATATCGCAAAATGAGTGTGTGTGTGTGTGTGTGTATGCATGTAAGTAGGAGAAAGACACAGAGAGATTCTTTGTTGTCAAGACTATGGCTGACCATCCTGTCTTTACAAACATTCCTAGTCCTGTGTTAAAATGAAATCTTCTACTACTGAATAATGTAAATAGTGTCAGGTGTCACAAGCACTGTGGCATAGTTTTGCAAGAACAGTTCATTTCCAACATCTGACCAGAGGTCATACATGTGCCACCTCCCACTATAAGGCTTCAACAGACCCTAGACTACTAACACAGTTTCTGACCTTTCTCATTTCAGGCTCTCAATACAATACATTAGAGCAGGATGCTATCCATTTACTTAAGGTTATAAGTGAGGCTTTGTAAAAATGTAAAAATTGTACAAATTATTTACTGCTTTGTGTGTTCTACTAAAAGGTTGTGCAGTGAACATAACGATCATCGCTGGTTCCTATTCTTTTTTTTTTTTTTTTTAATTGGAGGAGCGCTGGAGGCAAAAAAAATCGCAGGCTTGCCTGGTATGCGTTTAAATGTGTTACAAACACACAAGTGCTTTTCACTTGGCGTGCACAGTACTGGTGTAGTATTTTGTTGTCTGTGTCAGGTGTGTGTTCTGTATGGTGTTGTCTCACCATGAGAATGGCTGCCATGTTCATGGTGTCTCCTTTGAAGTAGTACACTTCCATGTCAAACATGTAGCAGAATGTATTTTGGAATACACGAATAGCAGCAATTTGCAAGCATTATAGGGCAAACAGACTGAATGCTTGGCATCTGTCCCATGGTTCAAAACGTCTTTACAGCCCTCTCATCTCTTCAAGTGATACATCGGTGAAGGGTTCAATTCAACCAGCCATTAGTAAAATTAAGTGGATTTTCTGTGTGTTCAAGATCGGGGGATAGGATCATCAAAGGGCGGAACAATAAGAACCTAGAACCACCACACAAAAGCAGGAATATTACCCTGTGCTCCCCCTGAAACAGGAAACAAAGCCCTCAAGGACTCTGCTCTTTGTTTTACAGAGATGATGGATCCCCGATGGAGTGTAATGTGGCAGGCTGTTCACGCTCATCATCCTGCTTGAGGTCCCTGAGAAAGCTAGTGGCCCCGCTGGCGAGAGCACGGTCATTTGGGCTGTATCCCCTGTGGCCTCTGGCAGATAAAATAAATCCAACTCTCACGCATCACTGTTTCCCAGCCGGCTCTCTCAAAGCACGGAAACAAGTCATTCATACTCCACACAACAGGTAATGACGAATTTAACAAAAGACAAACACACCAGACTAGAAAACAATGAGGGGGAGAGGTGGTGGTGGTGGTTAGGCTGGAGTTCACTTTTATGGTGACTGGAATAACGCAGCAGTTTCCAATTACAGTGCTGAAAAGACGACTAAGCAAGCCTCCTGTTTATATATGAGCTCTTGACATCTTACTTACATCTGCTGCAGCTGAGAAGAAGAATTCTTATCTTGAAGGTCCCACATGCTTTCTTGCAAAAAAAAAAACATTTTGAAGATGAAAGGCACATGAACAATGTTTGATTTACTGTCAAACGTACAGTAATATGTGTTGTAATATGATTTACATATCATCACCTTACTAAAATATTCGCCCATATTCAAGTCATTTTTTGGCAAAAATATTGTCGGTCATAGACGTCCAGAAATGACAGGAGATGGATAGAGGCATTACTGGACCAGCCAGGCTTTGACAGTGATATGATACAAAAACTGATATGATGAAAAGATAATCCATAATCTCCTCTGTAAAAGTAAAAATAGTGAAAACCATAATATATCATAAGAACCAGGTGTCTTGGACCTATCCAGATTTAATTTCACAGGCAAACTCCTGATGCTGGAATGAAGAAGATAGATGTTGTCAACAAGTCTGTTTTCTATAAGAAGGAGAAAAAAGACTGGACACCAATAAATCAAGCATTCACCTCCCTCCCCTTCATTGTGTCATTGACAGATTCAGTGACTTCCTGCCAAAAGCTGTGTGTGTCCTCTCACTTCTCGTCGCTGCACCATGGCTAAAGGGAACCCTCAATAACAAACACTTGAGAGTGACTGAACTTGAGAGAACAGCATTAGAGAACAAGTGAGAGTATAGGAGAACACTCTGAAATGCAGCCTATTGATATTCCATGGGAGGCTGAGCCAACTGCCTGTCCTTTCACCACACACAAAGGGCTTGGCTTGCCAGCTCGAGGCAAAGCAGTGTTGTGCGGCTATCTTGGGCCTGGCAAACATCCCAGTAAAGTGCTTTCAAAGAACCTGGAGAGAAATCCTCCGTTTCCAAGCAAGGAGAGACGCTGTTCCTGGTAAGCTGAGTAGGGTGAAATGGCCTGGCCGGTGAAAGTGTTGTCTTACTAGTCAGAGAGGTGTCTTGGTTTTAGGGATGGATGATAAAAGGGGAACTGCAGTTTATCTCTCACTGGGAAAGGTCAGGAGGATGCTGCATGTTTACACAAACAATTGCACAACGGGAAGCAGGCGTTCAGACACAGATAATGCACAAGAGTATACAGGCAAACGCGCAGACAAAAGCAAACAAAAACGTCTACAAAGATTGCCAGAAAAACACACAAACTTTCCGCTTCTTTTCTCTCTCTCATACACACACACACACACATGCACACAGGCATACACACACATATGCGTGCACACACGCACGTGCACACACACACACTCAAATGAATATTTTTATACACATACACACACACATACACACAAACACACACACATGTATTTGAACAGACACAGATTAATGCTTACACAGGACTGGTTTACATCACATATGAATATGCATTTTCACACACCTGTCTATAATGAATATCAACCAACCCCCTTGCTAAAAAAAAAAAACAGAAGACTAGTCAAGACAGAAGACAGAAGACTGCATGGCAACTTGACTGAGCCCATCAACAGAAGCACAATTATGTTGTGAACATCTAAACTCTGCCACACAAGATATATTTTACAAACCATGTGATGTAGAGAGAAAGAAAGAGAGAGCGGGGTGAAAAAGAGAGAGAGAGAGAGTAGATTGAGATGTACATATCCAGTAAGGGCAGTGACACAAAGTCTTTGAAAAGGAGAGAGGTATAATGTTAGCAAGGACATAAGATACTGGCAGCTTTGACTATGACACAAGACAAAAAGTCATCACTCAGTCACTCACTACATGCATGGCATATTACCACTCATTACAGACAGACATGAGACAACCTGCTGTTTAGGCAGCTTCAGTGGAACACTCAGGGTCTGTGAGTATTTCCTCCAAATGGAGTGCACTTGTTACGTTCAGTGGAACACTCAGGGTCTGTGAGTAGTTCCTCCAAATGGAGTGCACTTGTTACGTTCAGTGGAACACTCAGGGTCTGTGAGTAGTTCCTCCAAATGGAGTGCACTTGTTACGTTCAGTGGAACACTCAGGGTCTGTGAGTATTTCCTCCAAATGGAGTGCACTTGTTACGTTCAGTGGAACACTCAGGGTCTGTGAGTATTTCCTCCAAATGGAGTGCACTTGTTACGTTCAGTGGAACACTCAGGGTCTGTGAGTATTTCCTCCAAATGGAGTGCACTTGTTACGTTCAGTGGAACACTCAGGGTCTGTGAGTATTTCCTCCAAATGGTGTGCACTTGTTACGTTCAGTGGAACACTCAGGGTCTGTGAGTAGTTCCTCCAAATGGAGTGCATTTGTTACGTTCAGTGGAACACTCAGGGTCTGTGAGTAGTTCCTCCAAATGGAGTGCACTTGTTACGTTCAGTGGAACACTCAGAGTCTGTGAGTATTTCCTCCAAATGGAGTGCACTTGTTACGTTCAGTGGAACACTCAGAGTCTGTGAGTATTTCCTCCAAATGGAGTGCACTTGTTACGTTCAGTGGAACACTCAGGGTCTGTGAGTAGTTCCTCCAAATGGAGTGCACTTGTTACCTTCACCCCCTAGTAGTCAGTAGGGTATTGCTATCATGTCTGTCTGTCATGATCTGACATGCTCATCCATACATGGCTCAGAATGCAGATGAAGGAATTTGGGTTTCACTTCTGGCTAATGCTGTGTGACAGGGAAAGGCCAATAGTGGCTGCTTTTGTTAGTAAATATTATCGGGGGAAAAATGTTGAGTAAAGGTTACCAGTAAATATTCCTATGCTGACGTTAGTTTGTTACTGTTAGTGACTGACCTTATAATCAAGGTTGCACGTGCATGCTCTGTCCATGGACCCAACAGGAGGTACCGATGTCAGTCAAGACCATTTAAAATTTGTTTTTTCTAGTTCTATGTTCTATGTTCTGTGTTTATCTATTTAGGCTCCTTTGGTTCGTATTATGTTGCATTAATATGTTATGTTGCTGTTATCATTGGTATCAATTAATGCTAGTATACTGGTACAGAACAGGGCAAATCTTCCTTGTCCTTTGGTTTGCTATTATTCTTTCTTTATTTTAAACTAACCTGCCTCACTTTCTGCTTAAGGCCATTTAAAAATCTGTGATACTGTATGCTCTACATGAATGCTCAGTGATGGTAACACAAACAGTCTGTGTATGGTCACCCATGATAGTATTACAGAAACAGATCCAATTTATATGCTTCGGTCAGGGTCTGTGGGTGAAGCTGGACTAGCCTAAATGAGGTTGAAAGTGATCAAGCTTAGTGCTTCTGTTCTGCTGTCCACAAGTGCTTAGCCTACACTTGTACATTAAAGAGGTGTTACCCATGACCTGACAGTCCCCACAAGAAAACCTCAAGAACCACCTCTGACAAGGCATCCATCTCTACCAGTACTAACACAGGTCTCAACCTCCTCCCACACACATTTTTCACCGTCCTTACTTGACCTGTTTTTTTCTGTGACCATTTTGCACACACAGCCTCCTGCCACACCAATTTCCTGTATATGAATCTGGAATGGAAAAGCACAATATTTGTCTAGATAAAGGGGCTATTTATTTTCTATATAGCAAATGTGGATGTTTCTTTCTGCATTTTCCAGTGGGAACTTCAGCTATCCCAAAATAGGGAAATTACACATCAAGCCAAGGCATGCACATGTTGTTAGTACACAAAGTCAGTTCAAATATACAGCTCACATAAATGGGCAAGGCATGAGCCCACAACACTACAAGCAATGTGATTACAAGTTCATCATGGCATGACACCTCAAAATCAGTTAACGTTCTTTCTTGCAGGAATTCTTAAAATCTAAACTCCAATAGCCCATTCATCTGGCTGCTGGGAAAATGTACAGCATATAAAAATACAACGACAGGGCTCTTGTTTCCGCTACACACACACAGACTAATGCATAGCCTACAACACAAGAGATCAAAGACTGCCCAAGGCCTCTTTCTGGACCCATGATCACAGCATTTTCATGACATAAACAATCTTTGAACATTCTTCACAGAACCTGGTCACAGCTGTAGAAGCCCATTGCCAGACTAGAATTCTAGAATTTTATAGTACCAGGCCTAAACTATTGGCTATGTCCCCCAGGCCTGTCTAACAAAACACTATCCTTCCACCTATATATATATAACACAGCGAGTTGCATTGTATGATTGTGAATCTGTTGTTTCATAGATATATATTTGCAAAGATCCAATAGGACAAACAAGATCTTTCCAAAGTGGGTGTTTTCACACCTATACTAGTGACTGTACTCCTATCATGACACCATATTTATTGGTGGGGAAGAAATACCTGTTACTTGTCCCATTAAAGTGATAGTTTGGGGAAACTTGAAACCAGGCAAATTACATGAATGCCCCCTCAAGAGTTTGACTGTTGACTGTTGACCGAAGCTGTGCCAAGCTTTTGTGTTCAGAGTACAGCACCATGCACACAACATAGCCAAAACATTAGCCACTCACTAATAAAGCTCAGAATTGCAATACATTTCGGTAGTAGTGTAAACCAAGTCTCCACACCAAAAACAAAGTACAGAGAATTTTGTAAGTGTACTGAGAGCACTGCTAATTACACAAACCTTTCTGGCTGCAATGTGATGTGTGAAAGAGAGGATGTTTAGGCTATATTAATTTTTGTTACTGTTATTAAGTAATGAACAGCTAAGCCTACATGTGTTGCCTTAACTAGTCTTCACTGCACTCCTTCAATCTCTACATTGGATATCTAATGGACATGTATAGGCTTTGTCACACCATGGATCGGAAGATGGAATGGAATGGAAAGATGTCTTAAATAAATTCTCAGTACACTTGCAATCCTCTCAATACTTTGTTTTAAGCATAGAGACTTTGTTCACACTACTACCAAAATGTAGTGAACACTAAAGACGGTCAAACTTGACACAGCGACAGGCCTAAAGTATTCAACTCGTTGTCATGGTGAAAATAGCCTGGTTTCAAGTTTCTAATTATGATCATATAGATCATATTCAGATCATATAGTCCTAGTCATATAGGCATTATGGAGGATGAGAACCATATGGGTATAACTGACATTTCACCAAGTTTACAGGACAGCCAAAACAAAAAAAAAAATACCATAGATTGACTGCATTTATTTTCAATTGATAACTCTACAATTATTAAGAATCTATTTATTTTTAATTGATAACCCTAAAATTATTAAGAATATATCCCTTTAGCCCCTTGCCAGTACATAGAGCTGGTCAAGACCTTTCACTGGATATGTACATCTCAATTTTGACCAAAATGTCACCCTTCCTTATTACCTCACCATGCATGATTTCTCAGCACCTTTACCACAGTGAACTCCACGTTGCTAGCTGACTCTGGGCACGTACCAAACCCCAGTGGCCAGTTTCCTATCTGATGCCCACAGCTGCCTCACACACTCATCATCCATCCGTGAGACAGGAGACTTAACAGCCAGCAGCCTTGTACACCGGTGCCCCCTGAACGGGGTGAGTTGAGTTATAGCCAGGCTGGCACATCCCCCTAGTGATAACCCGTGCCAGGGCTTGCCAGCGTTCCACGCCAGACTCGCATCTCCCTGCCTGAACTCACAGGCACCACAGAGGCTCTCCATCACAGTCACAGAGTCTCCATCAAACCACGCAGGGCCAGAACAATGCCTGCCATGTTCTCATTAGCTGTAAACTCTGGCCTCAACACTAGCTGGTGTGATACAGATGGGTGGATGGATGAATGGATAGATAGATTGATCAACACTATTAAACCAATAATATTAGAATGAATATGTTAACACTTGCAGTATCTGCAGTGTATCTATATGGTACATTCTACTGAAACAGTATGTTCTGTGTGTATGAGTGTGTGTATGAGTGTGTGCATGTGTGTGTGTGTGTGTGTGTGTGTGTGTGTGTGTGTGTGTGTGTTTGCGCATGCCGTCCAAGTTGACCTGTATTGTGTCTAACCCATTCAAGTACAAGTCTGTGAACTCAGGTCCATTTCCAGTGTCATTACAGAGCGTGAGCTACTTGCTATAATAAAGCTGAAGAGATAGGGAAATGAAGCAGGTGCTGAGAGCTAGGCTTCTTCTTATTATTGGCCCCCTGTTGTTTTCCTGGAGATGCACACTGCTGCTGTAGATGCCTTTGGGAAACTGTCACACACACCTGCTAGTGCTTGTAACACAACTCCTCCATCTGTGGAGAAAACTGATGCTGCTTTCTTTTCAAAGCCGTAACCATATTCTACTCTTATCACACCCAGGCATTTCAATAAGAGGACTTAACATGTGAGAATCTTGTTAACAGTTTAATTTCTTGGGATTCAAAGAGCAAGGCTGTTGAACTGACTAAGGCTCAAATCCCAATTGGATTTCAGTGCATTTTCAACCTATAGGTGAGCAGGGTTGTCAGAGTTAACTGGTGTTTATCTGTAGCAATATAAAGTCAACACTTTTAGGAGCAGACTGTCTACCAAACACAACCCAAGGATTCCAAGACTCCTGTTTTCCTAATTTCTGATCCAGAGTTCAGACATCAGCTCCACCTTACACTATGTAAACATACCAAGGATGGAGGAAGCCTTCTCGGGTCATTGACACAAACGCACAGCCTGACCCAGTGCTTCACACAAGAATAACACAAACAAAAACAGTGCTGATGAGCACAGAGACATGCAATCACAAAAAAAAACACAAACACGTGGACACACTCATTCGGTCATGTCTTTATCAGCTATGAGGTGCAACAGTTGTTTATCTTACCGTATAAAAGCCAATCCTGCACAGAGCCAGTGAAAGCTGAATGTGTTCAGACATTGTCCCCGGCAACAGCGTAACCCCCGGCAACAAACAAGCCGAGCCAGAGTCAACGACTAACGGCGAGGAGAGAAGAGGGGGGAAGGCGAGGAGCAGCGAAAACACACACACGCACAAACGCCGCTCCTAAGTGAGAGCGAAATCTCGAGCAGCGGCAGCGAAAGGAATCAACAGTGGTCTGTTTTCAAAGCAAAAAAAAAGGGGGGGGGGGGAATGCTCCTATTCATGACCATTCATGAAAAGCAATCAGAGAGACAGACGGAATCAAGCGACAGAGGCAGCTTAGCGAAGAGATCTCTCGAGCGGGATTATCGGATCAGTGACAGCCCTGTTCCAAAATTACACTACAAATTGGATTAGTCACCATTACACACCTACACATGTCTGTGTGAATGAATGAATGAAAATAACAGCCCACTCAGACAGAGAAAGAGAAAAGGGGAGAGAGAGGTTTGTTTTGGTGCCATGGCTGCTGTCGACTGCAGCCACAAAGCTTGCATGTTGTGGGAAACAGAGGAGGATTTCCTGAACCCGTCAGAGAGGTTTCTGTTTTTCAAAAGCAAAAATCAATGGGTCTTAGATCTTTTTTTCCGTCCATTAATCAAATGGATGCTGCATTAGAGAAGCCGGGCAAGACCAGAGTCGAGAACAACCAACATCCAGATAACACTTCCCCATCAAGTAATCCAATTGCTTGTACATAATGATCCTAATAAGGTAAAGTGCATGTTAGATGGGTTATTTTGCCTTCATAAAAATATGAAAGCAAGTCACTTACACATACAAATTCAAAACATTGGAATCCCTGTGTGAATATACATTATGTTCCAATTTTCTTAATGCAGCCTGACCTATGTTAAACCTATTCTGAATAAATTGGTAGATTACAAGGTAACCTCTGTGCTCGTCCCTGCACTCTGGCCTACCAAAGTCTGGTCATCCATTTATCCATCATTATTCCAGACCCACTCCAAAGTGATATGAATATTTATGCATTTCAACTGCTGTTGAGCATACATAGACATAAAGGTGATATATCTGTAAAAACATGTTCAGAGCAAGTATTGACTATATTGATCAAATGTGTTAAATACTGTTGATGCACAACTGACACTCCTATTTTCTGTTGACACATAATGTGATCATTCTCATGTAGCGCAATTATCTAAGAGAAAAGTGCTCCCATCAGAAAGTTACACATCTTGTGAAATTATTATCTTGTACGTATAGCAGAGGTTAAAGTCCAAAGCCCCAATTCCATGATAGTCTCTTTTTTTGAACAAATCTGATCAATTTATAAATGTCACTGGTTTTTTTTTTCTTTTTTTTACATGTCAAAAGTGTCACAATCTCTCTCCGCTGCTATGTCTCAAACTTGGTATGGCCAAAGTTGTTTTTCCATCCCTATTTTAGATGTTTGACCCAGAGAGAAGGGCTCTATGTCAACAATTTAATATGGTTATCTATAGGTGTGGGAGTTCTAAGAAGGCCAGCTGTATCCTTCTTGATTAATGTATGGACGCAGTCAGCTTCAAAGAAAAGCTGGGTTTAAAATGCCTTACTGCTTCTGCTAAATTTTACTCTATAGTACAAGTATTTCTGAAATTGAATTCAACA
The DNA here is from genome assembly GCA_027481765.1 of Tenualosa thibaudeaui. Taxonomy (NCBI): domain Eukaryota; kingdom Metazoa; phylum Chordata; class Actinopteri; order Clupeiformes; family Clupeidae; genus Tenualosa; species Tenualosa thibaudeaui. Next base: position 7,090,497 of record JAIFZK010000018.1, on the reverse strand, counting down.
GCATTCAGTGGAATTGCAGCTCTGTCACTGGTCACACAAGATGAGTTTCAAGAGCAGAACTTTTTTCAAACCAATGTCAGTTTTGTTGTCACCACCTAAACGGTAAAAGAGATTAGCACATTCAACATAAGAAGCCAGGTCATGTGCCTTTCACTAAACTAAAACAAATGGACAGGCAGTCAAGTTTACAAGTAATATTAAGTCTGTATGTTGTTGATGTAGGCTACTAATTCAAATAAACATGTTAGATCACATGAATAAAGCAGATATACCTATTAGTTGTTTTAGTAAAGACCAAACTTCATATAGGCCTACCATCAGACAAAAAGAACAAACTTTATGCTATTAGAGAGGCATAGCCTGTGTTTTTATGATTTTGTGATTTGTGCGGGATGCAAGTTAGTGTCAAATGCACCTTCAAAAGACTTTTTTTTTGTTAATTTATTGGTAATAATGCTATGCAATAGTTTGACATAGTAAATAGCATGCTGACACTCCATGCTGGTCAGACATGGGCTAAACCTCACAGAAATACCAGACTGAAACTTGGTAGGCTACTTGCTGTTCTCCTGATTGTCAAACTGGGATACTTGGAACAATCCTAGGGGGCACGCAAAATAAGTCTCTGAATGGATTCTCAGTTCTCATCAGGAAAAAGATAACATGGAAAAAGAACTTAGTCAGACCATCACCAATACAACCCAATTGCTTCTACATTGTTGTGCGCCATATAATGTGTTCACACTTCGTGTAGCATTTTGTTTAACAAAACCATTTGTTACACATGGAAGACAAGAAGAGCAACCGCTGTTTCTTGTTTCCTATGTCTGCTTACATGTTTATGCTCAGCTCACTTACCAGAACGTTCATGGTCAGAGGGCTTGTCGTAGACTGTTGAAGACTGGGTAAATCAAAGGTGTCCGAAGTAGGCTATCCAGTCCTCAGTTTGATGAACACTGGCAGGAAAGTGACCACACAAGGCTTCATATTCCCCGCCTTTCCGTTGGACAGACTGGAGCCTTTACTCGTTCTCTTACGCACCAATTCATGCGCTCCGGTCGAGCATACTCTACACAGATGTGTAGCAAAAACTCGCTCGCGGAGCGAAGTGCGCCTTCATGTCCATCTACCGCGTTCAATAATGACTAATTTGTAGCCTGCATCTTTTCTATCATTGAAATCAACTTGTTGTCATACAGTCACATTACATTCTGTTTTTAAGATATTTTAGTTTCCAGTAGAATTAGACTACATTTCGAAAAGTGGAATAGGCCCGACTCTTGTCATTTATAGCCAATAGCCTAATTTAAATCTATCCATTTATCAAAAAAAGACGAAATGGGGCTTGTTAGATCGGTCACGCTTCTGCTCCGTAAAATTTACATTTCTTTACCATCGGTTACATTGATTATCCACTAGATGGCACTGGTGACATTTAAACAAAACCAGCCGATTTCACATCATACACATTCCTGCAAATGCAGTGACAGTAGGACAATAGACAGCACAGAGTGCTTTCTGTAGGAGGAAAAAAAAGAGAAAATTTGATACAACATAGTCCGGATAATGAATGTTAACTGAATAGAGGATAGGAAAATTACTGAAAGTAAGTTACTGTGCCCCATTCATTAAGCTGCCAGTTCACTATGTGGTCTATGTTGTATCAAATTTTTGCCATTCTTTTTCCTTTTTCCAGCATTCAGTGACCTCAAACAACAGGCGTATGGATTGATTCACACACCAGATTTCTCCTTTAAATGTACAAGTGAGGAAGTGAGATGGAAGACAGTATTATTTATGTTATCCAAATAATTTGTCATTGGGGGGAAAAGTAGTAACAGTGAGATATTGCCACAGTCTCTGACAAGCTGAAGTCAGCACCTCATCTGGTTCTGATGGAAGATTGGCAGATGTGTTAGATATGTCATCCACTGGCTTTGTTGTGTAGTCTACTGATGATTTAGAGTGCCTTATTGCAGGAGTAGCAGCAGCACATGTTGTTGCATTGTGTCCTAATGTCTTACCCATCCCCAATAAGTTCTCACCCCACCACCCCTGCCATCAACTACCTCCAGAGAATTGATTTAGAAGACTGAAAGATCCCCCAACCCCCAATCATCTTTGCCTGCTCTAAAAAAAGGTCCCACTCCCCCACCCCATGACCAAAATCACCTTACCACCCACCAGTTCCCCTCCCCTGCAAGAGAAACATTATCACAGGCCGGCCTTTTTTTAGACTTGTTGATTTTAGCTGGCTTGGCCCGTAGTGACACAGGGTCCCACACACAGACAGAGGGGCAGCCATGGAGGGAGTCATCAAGCACTGGGCGACCTGCCCTCCACGCTATCAATCCTATTTTGAAGGCAGGCACCCGGACGACCTCACGGAGGACCACAGCCTGTTCGCTCTGCCGGGACCCGCATTCAAAAGTGTCTATCCGGGGTCCAGAGCAGAGGCATCAGGCGGCGACAGCAGGCAGCCAGTGTTTCAAGTGCTGCTGGACGTGACGCAGTTCAAGCCAGAGGACATCATGATCCAGGTGTTTGAGGGCTGGCTGCTGATCAAGGGCCAGCATGGGAACAGAATGGACGAGCACGGCTTCATCGCCCGCAGCTTCACACGGCAGTACCCGCTGCCTGAGGGGCTTCAGGCGACACAGCTGAGGGCTCTGTTGTGTTATGATGGGATTCTCGTGGTGGAGACCAAGGAGCAGGAGGATTGAGGTGAAAAGGGAGATGGTGGTTCTCAACCTGTCACAATGTCACATCCAGGACATCATTATTATTATCACAGTGTGGATTTACTGTGCATATGTAACATAGTGTAGACATAGTGAATCAGGGCAAGTTAATTGTGCATACTGTTCTATCTGTTCCAACTGTTATTTTAACTGTTTTTCTTTTTCATCTTTTTTTGCTTGTGATTTTGTTTGTTCCCCAATGAAAGGTGAGGAACCAAATAAAAAAATCTAACCACCCTTCTTCTTGCCATCTGAATAAATGCAATATTCATGCAGTTTATTATTTTTAGTACATGAATAGTACATGTGCATGTATGTGTACACATTTATAACATGAATTAGTTACAACACCAGGTGAAAATGTTCTGTTAGTCTGATTTTCAACTGCCATAAAACAGTGATAAGTGACTTCATATAGGACAGCGATCAGATTTGTTTAACACAAATTGTATTGGCTACAGGCCAGGCTTTGTAGACAAGGAGGACAGCCACCAGATGTGGTGAAGGCATTCTTTTGATCTTGGAAGTGATAATTGCAGGGAAAAGGTATTAACTTAAGAAAGGAATGCAAGGTTTGTCTGAATAGGGCATGCAGAGACAATGGCATGACTTCCTTTCTGAAATTTACATTTAGGCCTACCATACAAGCAACCTGATGCCCTCAAAGCTCCTCAAGACGATAAATCTAAATAATAAATCATAAAACCATGATACTCTTAAAATGTAGATTTTACGATTATTTTGAAAAGACCAGCGTTTTAATGGTTCTACAACATAAACAGATTCCTGCCAAGCTTCATAAATACTTCTCATAAATCTGTGAGGAAACGTGATATGTTGAATAGCGTAGCAGGCTAGGCTATGCCTCAAAAAAAAAAAAAAAAAAAAAAAAAAAACCTTGAGAAAAGGGGAGAGAGATAAGGGAACATTCCAACATTGGAATGTGTGAGAGACCACCTCTGCTCAGCGGAGCTGAAGTATGAACTATGCGAATAGTTCATAGGCTACTTAACAGTATTCATGCCAGTGTTCTTGTAATATATCTGGTACTACACAGGCTAATAAAAAACAGTGTGCGGCAACCAAAACAACCAAACCCACTCACACTACATGCGTATGAGAATTTGATTGGTGTAGTCTGATTGTGCTGCCTCTAGTATTCGCTCCTCCCTCGACTACTCAGACTGAATGCGTTTGGCGCTGTTGCTGGAGTCGGAGTTAGTTTACTGCTAGACTGGAGTGTTGCGGGAGTGAGCTGGTTGTATCTCTGGGAGAAAGTATGTGTATGTAAACAAGGGTCATTTCTTATTTTATTTTGAGAACTAAAATATGGACATTCTCTAGAGGTAAGCTGATACTATTTGGGGAATAATCAGGACACCTCTTTTAAAAACCGGGAACCGCGGAACCGTTTTCTTATGCTACCAGTGCAATAGTTGCACAGTTGTACCGCTACATAGGCTACTGCTGTTCCGCGGATTGAGTGTTCACGGTTTGACTGGCTAGCCTGCCAGGGGAGAGTTAGCTGGCTAGCTAGGTGGTTAGTGTTTTGGAGTGTTCGCTCTCCCTTTCTCCACTTTCTCCTAAGCATGGCGCTAAAAGCGAGAGCATTGTATGACTTTAATTCTGAAAACCCTGGGGAGATATCAGTGCGGGAGAATGAAATTATATTTTTGCACAGTGAACAGGACATTGAGGGATGGTTGGAGGGGTCGAACAGTAAAGGCGAAAGGGGTCTCGTCCCCGCATCTTATGTAGAAATGGTCAGAAATGACACGGTTGCGTCACAGAACAACAGCACATCTGGAGATGCATACCAAGGCTCTCGTTATGCCAACATTCCCTCAGGTGGGTTTGACGCGTCCTACAAACCCAACAATCAAGTCGAAAACTTTACAAAAGCGCCAGCCCCAGCTTTCTCAACTTTCTCTGCCCCAGCTCAACAACAGCAGCCGCAGCACATGTATCAGGCAAGCCAAGGTAGCGACGACGACTGGGATGATGACTGGGATGACAGCTCAACTGTGGCCGATGAGCCAGGTGGTGTCAGTGGACGTTTTCGTGACTTTGAGGGCAACGGACCCTCTACTTACAGCATATCCACGTCGTCCATGCCGCGGGGAGGAAACGCACAGCATGCAAAGAGCTCTGCGACCGTCAGCAGAAACCTGAACAGGTTCTCAACCTTTGTGAAGTCCGGAGGCGAGGCGTTTGTGCTGGGGGAAGCGTCAGGTTTTGTGAAGGACGGAGATAAGATATGTGTGGTAATGGGACAATATGGCCCAGAGTGGCAAGAGAACCCATACCCCTTTACCTGCACTATTGACGACCCCACCAAGCAAACTAAATTTAAAGGAATGAAGAGTTACATTGCCTATAAACTAACACCCACTCACACACAGAATGCAGTGAGTAGGAGATACAAACATTTTGACTGGCTCTACGCCCGACTGGTGGAGAAATTCCCTGTCATCTCAGTCCCTCACATCCCAGAGAAACAGGCCACAGGACGCTTCGAGGAGGACTTCATCTCCAAGAGACGGAAAGGCCTCATATGGTGGATGAACCACATGACCAGTCACCCTGTGTTGTCCCGGTGCGACGTCTTCCAGCATTTTCTCACCTGCACCGACGAGAAGGCCTGGAAACAAGGAAAGCGCAAGGCTGAGAAAGACGAGATGGTCGGGGCCAACTTTTTCTTGACCATCAGCACACTAGCGCCCCCACTGGACCTGCAGGAGGTGGAGAGTAAGACAGACGGTTTCAAGGCTTTCACGAAGAAGATGGATGACGGTGTACTCCAGGTCAATGCCACCCTCAATGAGTTTGCCCGCAAGCAGATTGCAGGGTTCAAGAAAGAGTATCAGAAAGTGGGACAGTCGTTTAAGTCACTGAGTCAGGCGTTTGAACTTGACCAACAGACATATTCGGTGGGACTGAACCAAGCCATTGCCTACACAGGTGAAGCCTATGAGGCGATTGGAGAATACTTTGCAGAGCAGCCAAAGCACGATGTAGACCCAGTGATGGATTTGTTAGCTCTCTACCAAGGGCACCTGGCCAACTATCCTGACATCATTCATGTTCAGAAAGGTAATTGTTTTTCTTTTTCATCACTCTCGTGACACCTATTCATACACTGTCCTTAGTTCCTTTATGTCAGCCAGGTTAAGATGATGAATTTGTGCATCTGTAATACCAGTAGTTCTGGTTTCATTCAGACAAACTGCAGCACTCCCTCCCAAGGTCTTGGAAAGGTTAGCACCTTTACGATAAGAATGACTTTGCATTGAGACACACACACACACACACACACACACGGCCTCAAGTTCACCTGACTGGCAAGTCACAGTGATGTCACCACCACTGACGCCATGTGTGTTTTTCCAGGACTGGCTACTTATCAGCACAGGAGTGGGCTCTTGTCGATTCAGTGCAATAGGGAAAAAACCCTCGTCACATTGGCCAGTTAACCTCTGTTCCATAGAAAGTTCAACAAGCATTGGAAAATCAATGAATTCCTGAGATAGCATGCAAAAATCCTCCAGATTTTCAACCGCACACATGGAACCACATGTTTATTTTGTCCCTCATATTTTACATGTTCACTTTAGGCTACAGTGTGGTGAATGTAGACAGTGCCCCAAATTTCCCTATTCAAACCTGCTTTAGGATTAAGGCACACTTTGAGACAGTATGTCAGTTGAAATTTCCTAATGCTATAAAACAAAATCTAATCATTGTCAATAAGCAATAGCCTGACACCACATTTGTAAACGTATATCTACTTTCTTGTATTGGTACAGCATGTATTGTTTGGAGTAAAAAAACTTCAGCCACAGTATGTTTTCAGTCCATGTGTCTGGAAGTTGCAGAGTTGATAGTTACAACAGTCAATATGGTAACTATTTGTTTTAGGTGCAGTGTTTGTCTTAGGTAGGAACTCAACAGTTAAGGTCAGGAAGCATGGAAGCTGTTTTTTACAGTTTCCCCAGTCCCATGACTTGTTGTTATAGGTTACAGTATGTCACAGTAAAACAACCAGCTGAAAAGCGTTAGTTATCTTCCTTGAAACATTGTATCCTCTCAGTATTTATGCTATTTCATGGCCAAATCAGCACTGTTTACACTACAGAATGGACCCAGTGACAACAGTTCCTTGTGTTTGCATCTGGGCAGGAAGGAGGTTAAATAACACAGAGTAAGCTGTAGTCTTGTAAGCAGTGGCAGCGCCTCCCTGAAACCAGAGACTTTAGTGCAGCCAGTGACCTTATGTGTTCGATTGGTCAGGTCAACATGCAGAGGTGGACCTCTAATCTCTGAAAGACTGAGTTAAGGATTAGTTCTCTGTCATTGTATGTTGGGTAGGTCAATCCAGATTGTTAGTTTATATCCCCTCCTGGTCATTGTTGTTGTAATTACCATAAATACATGCAAGCGTGCAGCTGGAATATTAAAGTTGCTGGCTGTAGGCCCTGGAGAAGAGGCAAGTGACCCAGCGAGTTTTTTTTTTTTTTTAATGATTTTGTTAGCCTGATTTAAACCTTTCCGTGAAGAGAGCTGGGGGATAGCCAAACCACAGCAGTTCATGTGAAATGTGCCTTTGTGTGTGTGTGTGTGTGTGTGTGTGTGTGTGTGTGTGTGTGTGTGTGAGTGTGTGTGAGAGAGAGAGAGAGTGAGAGAGAGGCGTGAGTGAGCTTTTAAATCTGCAAGCTGATCATCACAGAGTTGCCTTAAGTGCAATAAGGCGGGGAAAATGAAAACATTTTCATCTCTAAAAGCCGAGGTGTGTCCAGCAAGTTGCATTGCTGCTTAACAGAATTTATACTGAGGCTCTTAGTGCATACTCTCTCAATGCAGTTTGCTTTAAAAGTACATCCTGTGAATACATTTTATCAAAGTGTGTAACTTAGTTAGGCTACTCAATGTGGCATACATGGTGACTACGCTACAATAAGTGTAGTGGGGTCCAACTAAGCCCAATCAAGACAGATGGTTGGAACAGTGTGTCCTGTTGGTAAGGATAGTGCAAAAATGCTTTTGTTTCTATTGGCTCTTAACCGGTTCTGTCAAAGGAGCTTTGCTGACCAAGATGTCCAAGAGATGGTCTTTTATGCTGACTCAAACGTTTCCATGGCCTCTGGGGGACTTGAGGAAATTCATTAGCTCCTCTCAGACATAGTAACTCAGAGAGGATCCTCTAATAAATGGGGCTAATATCAAATTGATTGTTGACTTAATAAATTCAGATCCTGTAGATGTGAACCCTCAAGGCATTGTTTACTCCCTGTTAAGGCTTTGATAATGGTGCTGAAAAAGTGTCTTTGTTAATATAGTTCTGAATTTCTGTCATGACTGCAAGATTTGACCTGGAAAATTTGCATTCAATTCATATGTTCATCTTTTGGCTGGAAGAGAAACTGTCTGGAGCTGCCTAGGAGATACCGTGATACCGTTCCATTTGGTGTTATCTATCCTCAGAGTGGTGTCTCAGATTGTCAGTTATGGAGACTGGATTTGGTTCACTGTCTCCCCACTGTGGGTATGGGCTTCACAGATCCTAACAATACAGTCTGTGGTGGCAATAGAAAGACAACATTGTTCAACTATGGGCAGTTCAGTTCCCCGCTGAACCATAATGTGCCTCACAGGGCCACAGCAGAGGTCATAAAATGAAAGAGAAAGAAAAAAAAGTAAGACACGAGAGAGCCTTATAAAAGGCAGCAGTAAAGGATCAGAGACAGCCCAGTCTTCATTGTATGTAGCAGAAAGATGGGCTGCACACACACACACACACACACACATACAAATTATGATGATACAAGCATAGTAACACACTCACATGCAGACATGAGCAGACAGACATGAGCATAAGGAAGCTCACTCCCACACACATGCTCTGTATAAAAGATGCATACATAAGACGAGAAGACGGTACAAACAGTCCAAATGATCACAGTGACATATGACTTAATGTTGTTTGCGCAGTGAACAGTAACCCTGATTCAGCTTCCATATTTCTCAGAGGACTCTCTATCTATCTATGTATCTATCTATCTATCTATCTATCTATCTATCTATCTATCTATCTATCTATCTATCTATCTATCTATCTATCTATCTGTCTATCTGTCTGTCTGTCTGTCTGTCTGTGTGTATACTGTCAGCGCTGTATCTATTTGAACATGTAATGTTAGCTTAATGTGTCCACAAGTCTTTTTTTTTCTTTCCCATCCCGTGATGATCATTTGCTGCACTTGCTGTCACTACGGATCACATGAATGCTCTACCTCTGCAATGTGTTTGCTCAGCTGACCCATCAGAGCACAAAGACATGCAGCACCACTAACCCCAGTTAGTTCAATTGAAAGGATGTGGTTTGTTCCTTCCACTTGGTTTCAGACGCTTACAGCACTGATGTTGAGACTTGAGAGTCTCCTTGAGAGTGAGGTGCTAATCAATGCTGTTTCCTTCATGGCTTGAGGCCTTGTGAGTCACCACAGTAGTTTAGACAAACCACAAAAGGACACAAAAAGATCAAGATCCTCACAGCAAGGTACAGTTGTGCAGCTTGTGGGACTGGCAACAGCTGGCTAGGGCCAATGTTTAGGAAACCTCAGTTTCACTATGATGTATTCAGACAATGAGGATTGTGTGTGCGTGTGCATTCATGCATGTGCACGCACGCAAACATCTGTCTGTCTGTGTGTGTGTGCGCATGTGTTTGCGGGTTGTTTGAGCGAGATGTTGGACACATGACAAATAACAAAACCATGCTATATCATTTTCAGCACATCTCTTTCTTTGACACTTCTCTTATCCAGGAGGACGTCACCTTAGTACACAATGCTTGCATGGGTCCTACTACTACTAGTCCTGTGCTTCCCCACACATTGCTGAAACAACTCTCCATTATGTCAGACACATGTGTGGCTCCCACCCCCATCATCTTGTTTGCACACCACCACCTTTTTTTTGCCCACTTGCTCTTAACTTACAAAGGTCTGGGTTTCTGTCACTGTTGCAGAAAGGAAAACCTCAAACCTCAAGACCTCAAGGCATTTGCAATGTATCTCATCTGCATCTGTTCTTGTTTTTAATGTTTTCATGTAGCAGGTGTTACCTTTTTGCCGTCTGTGCAAGCGCTTGACAGAGAACTACAGAGTTGTCAAACACCAAGGTCATGCAGAAAGGGCCTTTCTTTATCCTGCTGTGAAGGATGCCTGAATCACAGGTCCATTGTCTCTCCTATCCTCCACATGAGCACACGCTTACACGATGCTCATACTGGCTATTGATTGGTTCCGCACAGGCTTCCATTGACCATTAGTGTGGAGGCAGGGGGGCAGTTAGAGCACGTAATTACACAATGTTCCTGGTAGAACAGTAATAATATTTGTCTTTCTGGCCCCATGGACGTGACAGACCTGCAGAGATGCAGTACAGAGAGTGAGAGAAGGAATTGTCGTTCTGAGAAATACCTCTGGGCTGTGGTGGTGTAGGGTTTTTTTTTTTTCAAATCCTTCTGGAAACACGAGGGGCTAATGTGTTTTAATACCATGCGCATTTTGATGTGACCACTGATCCTTTAGCCTACATGCTTTGGTCAGCATTTCTGGAGGTGAGAAACCAGCTTTCCACCTCCACCCCTCATAGCCACACCCCTCTCTTTTCCTCTCACTGTTGCAGGGCTCCGCTGATATGTCCTGGGCCTCTGTGGAGTCGAGGACGAGAGTCAATACGCTCCTCCACTTTCAGCCAGCATCTCTGCTATTCTGAGTGCCTTTAAAAGTTCACACTGAGTGTGTTCACATGCATTCCAGGATGCAGAATATGACTGGGATACTGAAGTATGCCATATCCCAGATTTGAATTCTGAGAAATCTGTTCAGGTTCTCTATTGAAACTCTATTGAAACTCAGGTGTTCAGGAATAGGAAGTGAGACCGTGAGGTTTTACGGTTGTCTTTTAAAAAGATGAGATTGTGAGATTGACCCACACCCTAGAAAATAGCATTATTCCTCAGTACAGTACCATATATTTCTGGTTCAGAAATTCTTTTGAACTGGGAACATGTTTAGTTTTTGCTGTCTATCTAGTTAAGTGTTTCGTCAATTGTAGAAAGCCTAGTCTCCTCACTTTAGGCAGGCTCTGCAGTCATGATACTGGCAGTTCTAGCAGGCCCGTCAGTGGTCCTCCTGGGTGTTCTATATTGGGGGGCGGTGGTACGGGGAACTCAGAGGGTTTACCAGAGCTGGATCACAAGCTCTTGTGTAATGAGGGTTATGCAATGCGCAAACTAGTGCTAGTGAATCATTCAGGCATGACCCCCCCCCCCAGTTCAATTCAATTCAGTTCAGTTCAGCTCAGTTCAGTTCAATTCAATAAGCTTGAAATGGCATTGCGTGGCCTCAGCAAAACTTAGTTTAGTATTTCTCACTCTATGATTTTCTGCTTCTCTGCTCTCTGCCTTGTCTGTTCCTCTCCATGTCCTACTCTGTCATTTAGATGCCATTCTTAATCTGAAAGACTCGTTCTGAAAGACTTAGGACCTCATCATGTAGTGATACTGTTTTTGTCCGGGAGTTGGAACACTTCTTGTCAAGTACAAATCCTGAATAGATGTCTGTTGAGAGTTTGAAGGTAATTCATTTCCTGGTAGACGTTTGCTTGGAACAGAAGACATGCAGGGCTGTTTTTGGTGTTGTTTCCACTGATCACAGTTAGCAGGTCTGTTGCTGTATTTGCATGCAACGCCCCAGCAACACCTGTCAGTGTGTGTGTAGACGAAAGGTCAGACTCTTTGTCCGGTACGTCCACTCTCATTGCCCACACAAATATTCAAGCAAGCACACTCTCTCACACACACACACACACACACACACACATACTCACATACTGTATAACACCTTAGGCATAGAGGCACCTGTTTCTATGGTGACAATATTATCCACATGAAAGATGCACACACATTTATTCTCTCTCTCTCTCTCTCTCTCTCTCATACTGTATACCTCATGGCAGCACCTGTGTCTCCATGTACACACACACACACAGAGACACACAAGCCACACGTGAAATACATGCACCGCTAGTAGAGCTGTGCTCTCAGTCTGAGCCTCTCTGAGTTGCAGGGATCTGGGTTACTCTGCAGCAGCAGAGAGACAAGCGCATACCCAGGAGGCGAAAAAATATGTGTAGATTTTTTGGAGAGAGAGGAGAAGAGGAAGGATGAGATGGGCCAGGGGTTGGGTGGATCATCCCCTAAGAATGTCTGTCTGCGTGTCTGCATTTCTGGAAGCTTCTATGGCGGTGAATTTTCCCATCTGTTCAGATAGCTGTGTGGAAGCATATGGTTCCTAGATCAGATCAGCAATCAGCTAGTTATGGGGGGGTGGGGGTGAAGTAGCACAGGGGAACATAAGGACAGGGCTGGATGGGGGGACATAAGGACAGGGCTGGTCTGCTGTCCATGCATGATGCATATGATCCATGAGAGAATACTTAAACGGGGACAGATTGGGTCAGAGAAGAACAAGAATCCAAATAGAATATGGAGACACTTTATAAAAGGCCCCTTTGTATTATTCTCAGTGTCTGGACTGGAGAGTGTGTGTGTGTGTTTGTATGTATGTATGCGCCCTGTGTGTTTTCTTAAGGGTGGTGGTGATGGGAATGGAGATGCATCATACTGTCAGACCGGCTAGGTCCAGGAAGTGGGGTGGCAGACTGACAAACGGTAGCTCTGCTCTTCAGGGACTCTGGAAAACGCATCACAAAACTCAGCTTGGATGACGGCCAGTGAGATGAACACAAACACACACACACACACACACACACACACACACACACACACACACACTCTGACCTGTGCATGACAGCAGCTCTGTTAGAGCGATTAGGGGTGAAATGAGTTGACTTGCAGGGTATCTCTTTTCTGTCTCTGTTCCTGAAGCCATACAAGCCTGTCTGCTAGCCTACTGACATCCACTCAGGAGCCTCTGTGAAGAGAGCAGAGGCACAAAAAAACAGCACCAATATAAACTCAACCCTCAAAACTAACCATCAAGCTCACAAAGCAATGCTGAAACCTATCACCCCCGGGAGCACCTTGTAAGGCTAAAAAGAGGCTGTCTGGGGCATTTCTGACTTGCTATCATATCCACCACCCCCATCTGTGTTCCTGTGATCTTTTTCTGTGGCTGACAATTTGCAGCCCCACTTCCTGTGCTGGTGGAGATGTCTTTGTTAGACATGCATAGGGGAAGTGCAGCAGGGTGTGAGTAACGCCTGCATAAAGCCATCTTCAGTGATCAGAGAAGTCTAGATGGGTAAATGAGTAGACATGCTAGACCTACTAATAGCACTAGTCTTATTTGCTCAGGTAAGCTGCATGTTAACATGCATAAGGGGGTTTTCTAGAGGTTATAGAGAGCTTAGGTTACAAACTGTGTAGACGGACACACCATAGACAGACAAAGGGCATTTGCTCAGCTGGAACACTTCTTCCCGACTTCACCTTAACCACTCACAGGCTCAGACACACACACATATACACACACACACACACACACACACACACATCCTCTCCTGACCTCAGAGAAATTCTGTGTCCAGCTGGAGCAAGGCAGTGACTGTGGCTCCCAGTCCCCTTCCTTTCAGCTTCTTCTCTTCTCTTCTCTTTTTGCTTCTTCTCTTCTCCTCTCCTCTCCTCTTTTCTCTTCTCTTCTCTTCTCCTCTTCTCTTTTCTTTTCTCTTCTCTTCTCTTCTCCTCCCTTCCTCTCCTCCTCTTCTCCCCTCAGCTCTGATCCACTGCAGTGTTCCAATTAGTGGGCCGTCTTGCTTTAGTGGAGTTTGCTGTTGCCTCCTTGTGTGTGTGTGTGTGTGTGTGTGTGTGAGAGCGAGGGCCTGCTGTGGCATGCCTGGAGGAAATGCCTTATTTGCTGTGGGGTACACACCCCACAGAGTGTGTGGGCTGAGCTGAGTTGCTGTTTAATATGGCAGGGTCATTTCTGCCCTTTAAGGGGTTAACTCGACTCTCCTAATGGCCAGGGTCAACACAGTTTGCTGAGACCCCCTTTCTGAAATTATGCACTGAATTGGAATGCATTACATTGCAGGCTCAGACTCCACACACACACACACACACACACACACACACACACACACACACACACACATACACAGACCACACACACAGACATATCCGCTCAACTGTATCTGGATGTTTATGTCTAGCAGAAGAGTGAATTTCAGGCTTGATTTCCCTGGTTCAGATGCCTGTGTTCGAATTTGGAATGTAAGGAAGTGAATTTAGGGTTGTGGTAAATGTGTTGGCCATGTTTTACTTTTCTAAGAGAGACAGAGAAAGAGATAAAGAGAGAAGCGATAGGCACACAGCTGCTACCTCTGCAGCCTCACAGTTAGTTCTGTCGGTATTCGCACGATGGAAGCATGACATCTTGCCTCCGCAGGAGTTCAACATTCTCATGCTGCATGCAGTAAGGTCTGTCTGCAGTAAGGTCTGCCTGTCTGTCCGTCATGTGGCTCGTGGCACCTCTGTGTTGAGTGACTAAAAAAACTCGCTGGAGCTGACTTCGCTTTCTGCTATCACATGCCAACTCAGCTTTAAATGGTTTCAGATGTTCTTCCCATTTCTTTTTTTTCTTTTCTTTTTTTTGCTGTTCTCTTCTCATCAACCCCTCACCTAAGATCTGCAAAACCATTTAGCTGGGTTCATTTAACATGCAAACAAACTGCAAACTGCATATGCCAGAGAGAGAACTATTTTCATTCGCAAACTCGCCAAGGTCACACAGAATGTCTTGGAACCACTCTAGCTTATTATCACAGTGCTACTGTGCAGGTTTATGCATTAGACAACCATCTGAGCAGCTCTCCTGCTCATGAGGCAAGCTGCTCCCCATTCACAAACACCTCTGAACTCCATGACCCACTCAACGATCCATCTGCTTTCTATATTGGGCTTTTTTCCCCTCCTTGTAAATTTGAGGAGGAAGTTGTCAATTCATCAGGTGACAAAAGTGTTTTCTGTATATGATATGCAGTGCATTTGAAACATGAAACAGCACAGATGTTTTAGCACACTGAACTACACACGGGGAGTTCTACAAGAGTTCAGGTTCTATTGCATGTTGGGTGTTGCCTGTCCTGTTGGGTGTGTGTCTACTGTCTTTCGTTTTGCATTGAAATGTAGTGTTAATGTACTTTTTATTGAAATGCAGTGTTAACTTACTTTTCATTGAAATGCAGTGTTAATGCACTCTGCATCATTTTGCCAACAAGTCTGGGTGTGACAAGTGGTTGCATTGAAATACCACAAATCCACTCTGAGCTAAATTCACAGTCAACAGAGTGTGTAACTCACTGAAAAGCTTTATAATAGAAATGAAATGGCATGTAGAAGTTAGACAGTTTCAAGTTTGATAATTCATAGTTTCCATCCATCATTTTAACCTTTCCTCCTCCTCTTATTCCCTCTCTCCCTCTCCACCTCTCCACCTCTTTCTCTCTCTTTCACTCCTCAGGTGCGCTGACAAAGGTGAAGGACAGCCAGAAGCATGTGGAAGAGGGCAAGATGGAGAGCTCGCAGGCAGAGGGCATCAGGGAGCGCTGCAACATCATCTCCTTCGCCACCATGGCCGAGATCCAGCACTTCCACCACATCCGCGTGCGAGACTTCAAGGCTCAGATGCAGCACTACCTGCGCGAACAAATTGGCTTCTTCCAGAAGATCACCGGGAAGCTGGAGGATGCCCTGCACATGTATGACAAGGCTTAAGACCTTCGGATGAAAGACGCCCCCTCTCCCCCATCCCCATCAACACACTCCTCCAGCAACACCCCGTGACCCTCACCGCCACCCCTATCAGTGACTTTATGACCTACTGCTGCTGTTGTGTTTTCTGGCCTGGGCCTCCTTGCCTGCTTCATGTTAGTGTCAAAGCCCAGCCAGCCAGGGCGAGAGAGAGTGAGAGAGAGCGAGCATGTTAGCTTCAGCAGCTCCATTCTTTCCTCAGCAATACAATGGACGGAACCACAAGCTAAACGATCCGGTGAACACTTCCATCCCCTGATTGCAAGGCACATTCCAAAGAGGGGGAGAGAGAACACAAACTTTTGGAATTTTGCCACGTTCCAACACTGAAATGGCATGAAAGTCTGTACAAAAAAAAATGAAAAAAGCCAGCCTTTTAGGGATGGGGGGTGGGGAGGAGTTGGGTAAACTGTTGCTTAGCATTGTGACCTTTGACCCTAAAGCATAGGGGTCAGAATGGTCTTTTCCTGTTCAGGAAGAGGTGTGTGGATGTTAGGCTGAAAGCGGCTATGGCCTGCTGGACTGCTCACATGCATGTGTGAGTGTGGGTAAAGAAACAGAGGGAAGCGTGTCAGCCCTTAGGCTGCTTGTAGGCCATCAGATGAGAGGCAAGAACATAGGTGATGGTGGGTCTCTACCAGCAGTTCTGCATTCGGGAGAGGCAGCATATTTAGGGAAAGCAACAAACCAATCCTACAGACAAAAGTACATAACGATTGCTTGCACTTCTAATGGAAACAAAAAATCCTGGCCTTATCACTCTGTTGAGATGTAAGATTTTAAAGATTTATATATACATATATATATATGTGTGTGTTTGGCGTCCTGCCGTTATGGGGCAAAGCTCCCCTCTCCTCTTCTCAAGTCAAGCAAACTAGAACAAATGTTTACATACAGAGCCTTTGCAGAGCAGCTGCCATCACTGTGTTGTGCCTTTCAACTATGTCCTTTTTTTAGTATTTTTCTAATTTCTATTAATGAAAATGAAAAGACAAAGATAAAATAAGTTGAAATGTGTAAATATTATATCTATGAATAGTCTCGACTCACATATGTGTTTTATGCAGCCTAAATTTACAGTCTTTTAAAAAACAGATGGCTACTACTAAGTATGTGGCTGCCTGCCTGGCTTGGGCTGTGTGAGCATTATGCCTGGGGGCTGGGGGGGGGTGGAGTGGAAGAGATGATTGGCGATGCCCTTCTGTGGTGCTCTGGACAACTTTTCCTAGTTTAGAGCACACTATTAGGGTGGAGGAGGGGTGGGGGCAGAGAGAGGGGAGTAAGAAAGAGAGAGAAAAAAAAAGAAGAGAATGTCCTCTGCATCACGCCAGCCTTTCCCAGGGGGGAGACTTTTATTTAGTCCAGGCTCACTTCATTGAGACCGCCAGGAGGGACTGAACCTGAAACACACACACACACACACTCACACACGCACACACAAGAAGGGAAATGTGAGGGCTCACTCTGACTTATTTGCATTCTTGATGGCCCCTGCCCGCTTGTCTTAATGCCAACTGTTTTGTTAACACTGGTCCACCGATGAGTTGGTCTTTGTTTCAGAGGTCCTGTTGTTTCAGACAGTCTGCTTGTGTGTCATATGCCTTCTGACACTGCTCTCCGCCACAGAGCAGAAGTTATGGGATGCTGTTGCCAAGCCGACGCTGCCATTTTAGCACTACAGTCTGGGCGGTCCTAACCTGTGTGACACAGAGGCCATTTGACACAGAGGTCTTTACACATTGTTTTCATTTGGTTGTATTTTATTTTCATGTCAGTTTATCCTACCACACAAAGGGTTGGATTGTCCATATGTGGATGGTGTAAAGGTTTGAAAATCTTATTAAAACCTTTTACAACCATCATATCCGTATTTGTGGTGATTTGTCCAAATGATCTAAAAAAAAATCTATCCCTATACCCTTTAAAAGCTTTAGACGTTTTGGAACTTTTGTATATACCTGGTAACTGGTGTATTGACCCAGGATGGCCATCAGAAACCGGCAGATAGACATCATATCTAAACATAGCAGTGGTGGCGGTGGTATAGCGGCATGTTAGTAGCCTGGAAAGTGTGGGTTCAATTGTGGGTGCCACTCTGCCCTTGAGCAAGGCACTTAACCCTAAGTAGTTGTAGAGGAGACTGGCCCTGATATAATTGATAGTTGACAAATGTAATATGCTTTGGATAAAAGCACCTGCTAAATTTATAAATGTAAACACAGAAATTAATCAGTGTCCAAATCTGGTTGCAGATGTGATAATGTTTACATGAGGGATATGATAAATGAGATTTAAGTTAGATTGTGTTCTAGTTTTAGCAAGTTGTGTTTTAACATAGGCCTAATAATTAACCTAACTACCTTTGCATATTTCTGTCATAAACTATGTCATCTGCCAACACGCTCTTATCAAGTGTTCCAAACTCTCAGACCTCCTCCTTGGTCCTACTTGGAAGTCTTCCCAATGACCTCATCAATGATGGGAACATAGCAGCCCACAGACAGCCTCACTATCTCCATAGATAAAGGGAGGAGATCTGTGAGATGAGCTGCTTGTCTCACACTCACACATTTTTAAACCCTCTGATTCAGCAGAACAAAAGGGAATGCGGGCATGTAGGCTACACCACAAAATGTTTTCCGGTCAAATGCTGGCAAGAGACATGCATCTACCCAATCTCTACCATCTCTGTCGACATTGTCCAGAGATTTCCACTCATTGAGAAAGCAACTTCAAAAGAACTTACAGAATGCTCTAGAAGTCAGAGTGTAGGCTACTCATCTATGATGAGCCCCGGGTGGGTTTGCCAAGCTTTAGGACACTGCTAACAGGAGGCCTATCAGCCCTGGAGTGGTGACATGCTTTTCAGCATGGTAGTGGTGGTAGCAGCGTGGGAACAGGGGCCCTGGCCTCCAGCCAGACTTGGCTGCCTCTAGTGTGGGCCGCTTCCCTCCCTGGCCTGCCCCTTCAGCAAACAGAGCATCTTTAGCTTTCAGCTAGATGGACCCCACAGGCTGTCTGCCAAAAGACTGCTGCCAGGGCGCCGGCAGAAATAGGTGATCCCAATGTGTTTCCCAAGCACAGTTTCCACAGTTTGTGACAACACTGGAATGTATTTTTCATTGGAAAAGAAAAGGAAACATTCCTTTGGGATAGCATTCTAGGCCATTTTATTACAGCCTTATCTGTTTTTAAATGATGGTGGGAGAAGGGGTCATAGAGACACAAGTGTGTACATCACTACCAGTTAACTAGGTGGATACTATGCACTACAAGCCCCATGTGCATTGACTAATGTAACCCTCAGACCACTCTCTGTGGAATAGAACATTTTTGTAAGTCCTTTTCCTGTTTATTTTTCAGTGCCTCATAGTAATGAAGACATGGGAACATCTGTACTGAACAGCTGCTGGCAGTATTTGAACTGTATATACAAATGCTAGCAAATCACTAGCGAAAGGGTTGAAGAGGGTCCAGCCCAGGGAGGGAGGTTGCTTTTATTAAACAGTACCAGCAACAGGGTCACATCTCAAACGTTTCAAAAGCCCCAAGCACAGGCAACTGGATGTCTTGAATGTGCAGATTTTTTTTTTGGCCTGGAATTAAAGAAAGCAGGAAATGCTCTCCAGATGCATTTTTAACGCCTAGAGAAGCAGGGGCTTCCCATGGGAGACGTGAATGAAAGCTTGCGGGTGGTGTTCTGAGGGGGTTCTCCAGCAACAACCAAAAAAAGATAAAATAACATTCACAGACCTATTTTGGAACCAGAACAAGATTAGCATATAAAACTGATCTAACACAAGACACTGTTTTTTGTGCTACTTCTCAGTAATTGTCCCCTGTATCTTCTAAGTGTACTTGAAAGGCCTACATTGCTTGTTTCTTCTAAGTGTACTTGAAAGGCCTACATTGCTTGAATAGGAATAGAAGGTTTTGAGACTGAGAGAGAGTCTCTCTTCCCTCAGGAGGTGTAGGGGAGTTGTAGAACAATGGGTTAAACATTACTGACACAATGAATAAAGAATAAGGCATCAGTGAGGGAAGCACATCTGGCATGGAGAGCTGAATTCAGCTGTGTTGCTTTTTCATAATAACAACTCAGTTGTAGTCTCAAGATCCCTTCTTAGATTAAGAGGAATTCCTGCTCCACCCAGCCTGAATACCAATGCCGTGGTCCAGGGGAAAAACACACGAAAACAAAACAAAAACACGCTTAAGTCATTTGAGGCTGAAAGCTCAATTCAACAGACCTCTGCTCTGTTCTGCTGGAATCTTAACAGTTAGCCAGAGAGCGCTCACATGACTGGATCCATTGGTGAGTCACCTTGGCTGGCGTTGAGCTGATTAAATGTTTGAGATTGTGATGTATCTGTATCTTTTGTGTTTACAAGATATTATATATTAGCAGCTGTCCTCATTTAACCTCACTACAGATTGGTTGTTTTCAGATCAATATTTGATTGCCATTTCCTGCAATTGCAGGGAGTTGATTAACCCCTCCAAGAGCAATTTATGCGCAGGAAATGTTTTGGTGAGTGACAACTAATGTTTGTTTTAATAGAGAGGAAGTACCAGCCAGAGTTTATTCCACAGGAAGTAATGGTAGCATTATGTGCTGCCTGCCAAAAATATTGCTGCAGTGCCATACTCTTTAAACAACAGCAATGCAAAACGAAAAGAATGCCAAACAAAAAGAAATCAAGAGGTTGAAAACTTAAATCCTCAACATCTTCTGCATAGCATTCAGTGGGTGCTGTGCACAGAGGACCTTAAGCAAGACAAAAAAACATACAGTTTTAGCACTTTTCTGTATGGTTTTAAAGAAGCAGCCATTTCTTCCTTTACCATGTCATTTACTCAGCATCCTGAGTGTCTCGGCTCACCTGCAGAGTTTGCCACTGTGAGTCACTTGGGGCTTCTGGGAAGTTGGCTCTGTTTCTAATTATTGCACTCCTGATGGGCTCTGATCACAGCTTGGCCTCCAGAGTTGGCACAGTGCTGGACTGACTGAACTACCCAGTCACTCATTCTCTTTGAGTTCTATTCTCTCTCTCTCTCTCCCTCTCCCTATCTATCTATCTTCACCAAATTTGTAATAGTTTGAATGCTGATAAAGTTTGAATTACATCATTTTCTTTTTCTTTCTTTCTTTCGTTCTTTCTTTCTTTCTTTCTTTCTTTCTTTCTTTCTTTCTTTCAAGTGGAAAATGTCAGACCCTCCCTGTCAGATCAAAGCTCAGATTACACACTTGGAACAACACAGAGTCAGCTTTTGTCCAGACTCCTGTTTTTCTTTCAGACAATTAACCACACCCTCACACACAGCCTTGAAACGGAATATGTGAACAGAGCCATGAAATGAATAACAGTACAAATATTGAGAGGGAGAGAGAGAGAGTGAGAAGGGGAGAGAGAGAGAGAAAGCGGTCTGCATCTCTACAAGTAAAAAACAATAATGTGCTATGCATGCATGTAATACCAGGACAACATTAAGAGTGTGTAGCTGTGCTGTGTTTTGTTCCCACAAAGAGAATGTTTTTCATTACTTTTATAGAACAATCACAGACTCCTTTTGCAGTTTATTACTGACAAAAAAGTCTATTCAATTAACCACAAAGGCAATTTTTTACTTTTATTTAGCACCTACACAGCCTATACCTTTCTGTAGCACGCTATCAGCCTAATTGTTTCTAATATTATTCTCCTCATCATTTCCAGTAGACTTGTGTTGATGTGTTGTTCTGTTCATTGCCCTTTAACAGAGCTAATAAAAAGAACACTTTTTTTAATTTCCTGGATGTCAGCAGCTTTCCTTCTAAACTCCATTTTCTTCCCCTTCCTGTCCAATAACAAGTCAATAACTCATTTTGAAAGTGCATGATATCATCATGGAGACTTTGCATCAGCTCATTGATATGCACAGTGATTTGGTCAATGTGGCTTGAGAGTACTGTGAAGGGAAAAGAGAAGAGGTGGCTTTAGAAGAGTGCCATACTGTGTGTCATTATACCGGTAACAATAATTGTTTCCTTGAACCCTTTGGTTCTTTACACATCAACAGTCAGTGTGTCTCCAACAGCAACGCGTATAGAAGCTTAGATGAGTAGAGGATTTAGGGTAGGGTGTCAGATACAAAATGTTCAAGGCAAATTGCCTTAGTTAAAGTTAATATACTTCTGCTGATCAAACATTAATGATCAAATATCATCTAACAGCATTTGTTCACATTTGATCATCTAGATATCTGGTTGGTTATTTTAAAACCAGACTAGCCCACTATTAAATTCAAGTCAGTTTTATTTATTGAAATGGTAAGCCTAGAATTTTTGTACTTCAAGTATTTCATAGAAGCTATTGCCTTCAGCAAGAATAATGATAAAGCTGGTGGAATCTCTGCAATAACACTGGAATGCAGTGTAATAGTACCACCCTTTTTATTTCTCTGAGATGCCGTATTAAATTCCAAATGCATTAGTTATAGCCTAGTAATATCACAGCTATTTCGACCTAAGCAGTTGTGACAGCATTTCTATTTCTGTTTGCAACTGATAAATTTTACCTACAGCCATAATGCTACTAGTGATATCAGTAACACTCTGTACTCCGTATCTCATACAATTAGACATCCTGACCCTATTCAACAAATGGACCCAGCCCACTAGCAAAACAAACATTTCACATCACATGACGTCATGCATTTACTTTGGATGGCTTTGTGGACAAAAGGATACCCAGTCCACTCCAAAACACAAGCATGTGTATCTCTAACAAGACAGAGGCCTAACACTTCAGCTCCCAAGCTTACTGGGATCCGAGACAAGCCTAATGTAATCTTCCAATGTGTTAGTGTTGACTGGGGAAAGACATCTTTCACTCCTTCCCGTTCTTGTTTGTCTATCCTCGCAACACACAAGTTTACAGTTGGTTTTATCCCAGCCTCTGTTGAAATGACTGCCATAATCCTTCTTGGCTATTTGGTTAATCCCACTCTTTTTTCTATTTGTGTATTCACCCTCCTTGTTGTTCAGTGTGATGTAACTCTGATCATTTTTATTTGTCATCATGATGCCCTGTCTGAGGCTTTGTTGGTGTGTGTGTGTGTGTGTGTATGTGTGTGTGTTTGTGCCTGCGTGTGTGCGTGCACCTGCATTGGTTGGCAGCAGGAATATTCTGCATTCTTCCCCATTGTACGTGAAGGGCTTTGAGCCATCCATGTCGCCTGTACCTGGCAGAAGCTTCTGGAATGTGGGAGAGAGAGCAATAGAAATCTCCCCACTCCACAGCTCCCCCTTTTTTTGTTTTTATAGGAAGCCCCGGCCAATGGGGCCTCATTCATGTTGCCTGAAAAAATCGCTGACTGCTTCCTCCTCCCTATGATTGCACTCCAAGAGCCCCGCTGACACACACACACACACACACACACATACACATATTAATGTATAAACACAGATATACTCACATGCTGTTGTGCATACACACACATGCGCACTGTCGGTAAAGCACTTCCATCTCACCCTCATCCTGTGCCACAAAAGAAGATTTAATGTATAGCCTTGACATCACCATAAACAACTAAAAGGGGCCTGTATCTGACACTGAGATAGCCTTTAAGTCTTACTGCCATGATTGGGAGGCATTCCTGAGATGACTGAAATTCCTTGTGTGCATTTTTCTTTTCCATTAACTATAATAATGTTCCTGTCTGTTTTTTAAAAGAGCAGAATTGCTGCTGAGGATGGGGATTCTAGTAGACTCATTGTCTGAATCCAAATGTCCCCCCAACAGCCTTAAGTTCTGAACCCTAAGACTTAATTGCCATGCATTGGCTTCATGATTAATGCCAGTAATGTCTTTCAGGCTCAGAGTTTAGAGTTAAGGGATGACATTGGGATTTCACCTTTGTGTCTCCTCTGGGTTGCCTACATGCAACTAACTTAACATGAGAACAAAGCTGCAGTATGTACCAACACGATTGTGTAACATTGCGATTCAGATCTTCTAATGACTAAGATCAGTAGTGCCATTTTTTGTCGACTTGTAAAACCACAGATCTCTCAGAGGAGCTGTGTCACAGGAGAGTATGGTTTCGGTGGTGATTTGGAGTCACATTCTCATCTCTACACAAGTTATAGGATGAAAAAAAAGTACAAGAAAATATAAAACAGGATAGTAATAGTCATTCACTGTGATAGGAACTATGGGGACAATAACCTGTCAGATGAATATTTGCCTGCACGCTCACGTACACGGGCACTGTCATTTGGAAATGTCAATTCAAATGGCATTACATGAAGAATTCTGCAAGATTATAGAATTAAACTGTACAAACACACACAGGCAAGACAAACACACACAGACAAGAGTTCAGTCTAGGGTCAGTAGGCTTCATGTTAGGTCACAAGTCTGACATCTGTCCATGAAAACCTTACATTGATTGGCGTCTGGCATGGTAGAATGAATCAATGCCCTAATAGAGTTTTTGCTGGTCTTTACATCGAGAGGTTATATGGTCTGAGTTTATGACATGGCTCCACAAACCATGGTGTTTTAGGATACAGTACCATTGCAGGGATGTGTATTTATAAACATACAATGGATCTTTCATACTTAGGTAACGTCATCACCAAAGACTTACTAGTCTGGTGGGATTTATCTTGTGTTACTTATCTCAATGTTTGTGGCAGCAGAGAGGGAGATGAGATCAACTCTGACCTTTTCTGGCAGATCAAAATCCCCCAGCAGCATCTGTCTGGGAGAGAAAGCCTTCTGTTGCAGGGGCATTACAGGGGAAAAAGCATGTCAATTAGAGGGCAGAGTAATCTCATCAAGCCCAAGATGAGTCCAGAATAGGACGCCACTAAGAGGGCAGCATGAAAACAAAGCAAATATCTAGGGGATCAGTATCCAGGCAAATATTTAGACAGCCACTGTCACACACTGTCAGTATAAAAAGGCATAGGTCAATGGGACCTCTGCAAGATGTCTTTGAGATATCCAATGACATCTGTGTATGTGTGTGTGCTTTTATTTTTCTGTACCACTGAAGTGCCTCTGGTCTAACAGTAACAGTTTCATGATTTCATGTCTGTAATGTAATAATTTCATGATTTCATGTCTGATAAAGACAGACTATGTATACTCCACTAATGTCAACAAGCGTGATAAAATGTAACATGGAGAAGGTGAAGACTCCATGAAGACTCTTAATAGATAACGTGGAGGGATTGCTATTCTATTTTCAGTTCTGCTCAGACAATGACCTGACTCCCTACTTACCACTGCCATTCATCTGTTTGATGTCTTTAAGCTGAAAGCACAAACTGCCCAGGAAACTCTTCAGCCTGTGTAGTATTTCATTGCCCAAGGAGAGATTTCACAATGTGCAATTAGTGCTCATTTACTGGCTCAGTTTGCACTGATACAAGTGTGCTGGGAACTGTGCATGAAACACTGTGGTCTTCCAGTACTGCTTGATAATTTTTATTTTTTATTGTTTTTGTATTTATCTCCCATGCGTAAGTAAATCACTAATTATATATATATACCTGATTAATGTAATTACACAGAAAGAAAGTCCAATAAATGAAATTGGTCTGCTCTTTGAGGGTTAAATCTTAAGGGGGTTAAAAAGGGTTAAAAATAAATAAATAAATAAATAAATAAATTTATTTATTGTCTACCTCTACTCCTTGAGCTTAACCTCATGTGTGCTTTGTCTCTGGCTCTCACCCATCCATGTATTTGCAGACACTCTTGCCAATAATTGGGCTTGGTTCAAATGCCTGCTTGACACAAGCATTCCTGCTGATGAAGAGATCTGGTGATGGAAGGCCTGAGCTTGTTATGATGTTGATGATTCTTTCTCAGGCTGACAGCTGTCCCCCTGACAGCACAGCACATAACTGCACTGGATGCACTGCCGAACTAGATAATGCCTTAATGAAATGAAAATTTAATCAGTTAAAACACATGACTCATGGCACATACGTGTGTGTGTGTGCGTGCATATGCATGTCCATCTTAGTATGTATGCTTGCATCTTTGTTTATGCATGTAATATTGACTTTGACCATTATCCACTCTAACTTCTGACTTTGTTCACTTTAAGTCCTCCTTCACATTATTGAATTATAAACAGAATGCAGAATGAACAGATTGCAAATACAGCCATGATTAACTAGACTGAATATTTAAAAGAATGAAGCCAATTGAGAAATTTCAGGCTGATCTGTTTGTGAATCACATCACTCGGGGTAGCAATTAGAAAGGGTCAAATGCGCACAAAAACATCCTATGATTCATTAGTTTGTGTCTCAACATCACATGTTTAAGTGTCAGTGCACTTTCTCCTGATGACTAGAGTATGTTTTTGCTTGTAATATGGGCCATGCAGCCATGACCAGGAAGATCTAACCACCATCTATTTCCAGAGAATAGAAAGACGCATGCCCACCAAAATACACTGTTATGTAGGCTTTTTTTTTACAGAAATAGAATCATTAATTATTAGTAATTTTCTGCATATAAGTCGTACCATGTATAAACCTCAGGTCAGTGTCACCAAAGCCTATGGGTTTACTACACTCATGTGTAACACCAGTATTACACTGAATAAGAATCAGATCATGATTCCATGAGAAGGTGGAATGACAAACAGAAATACACTCCCATGGATAATACAGTATAATAACCTCATAGATGAAAAAACAACTGCAAAATTAATGTTAATTAATAATAATCTGGAAATTAAGGTACAAACTAATTGGAAGAAGCTCATGTTTTGACACCTAGTTATAATGAATGATAGTAATAATGCCTCAGATAAAACTTGCAGTAGTGTGATGAGGAAGAGGTCGGAGCTCCTGTTTTAAGCTTTACCAGATGCCCAGGACACTGACTTGCAGGATTCTCTGGAGGGAGTATTTTATGTGAGCAATTTAACTGTGCATGATTGCAAGACACAGCCTGAGAGGTTGTCAAATTAGGTTAGCGTTTTCCCAGCACAGGAGAAAAGATGTCTCTGTTTATCCCTCCATAATGGTAGGGACACTCTCTTCTCATTACAGATGAACCTGGGTGACTTGTAAAAATCTGCAGTGTTCTGCAGATCATTTAATAATGTCTAGTGGTGGCGTGTTCCATGTTAGTTATTAGTGTAGTGTTATAGTGCCCTTCTATCTAGCTCTCAAAAAAAAGGGCAAAGCTTCAGGGCCGAGAGGAGTATTTCACAAGGTCGTTTCCCAATTCTACTTTAATTCAGACAATATCCTTGCTCTTTATATTTCACACACACACACACACACAAGAGCACAAGCACACTAAGGACGGTTGATTTTTAGTAAATAAAAAAAAAGTAGAGAAACGAGAAATGTGAGCTTTTGCAATTACTCCAGAACTGCTTCCCCTCTCTACAGCTGAGAGACCTGCCTGCTGAGCTGAGCTAAGCTAAGCTCTACATTAGCACTCAGGCCACAAACCAATTACTCTTCAGTTACAGATTATCACAGGAGGTCATCTTTCCCAGAATTCAAAGCTCTTTTTTTTCTTACCACTCATGACTCTGTTGACACAGTACACTGCCAACCATGGATGACTTTGCCCTTGAATTCCCAAAAGGAAAATGACACCCACTGAACATGAATCTCACTGAGTATGTACAGTTTATTTATCCCATCATGGTTTGGGAAATGCTAATGGAATAAAGTGAGAAGCTTCTCAGGGCCATAACAAACAGTGAACAGAGTTCAAATACTGTATAACTATATAACATTTCACAAGCAGTTGAATTCAGACTGATGACCATGTCCTGAAATAATGGTTCCTCGCCTCTGTGTCAAAAGGTCACTGGCACGCTGTGTTGCACAGTGTTTGAGTAAACAAGTTTGAAATAGTTTGTTAAATGAGTGAGAGCTGACAGAACAAGTGTAAATTACAGGCATGCTCTGGGGTTTGGGGAAGAGCTGTTTTGGTGGGGTTGTGAACTCAGATCAGTCAATATTATTGAGGTTGACTTCCCTGGCATTCCACGTTCCAGATTCTCATAGCTTTGTAGTGTTTACATTCTTCTTTGAGGTCTGAGTTCTGATTTGCCAAATGTTATGACAGCATGTGGCCGGTAGTGCTGACAAGATCTGCTATTTAATAGCGGGTGTCAGTGCTGTGGGTATTTTACGATTCTGCTTAAGCATATGCTCAAATGAAGGGACAAAGCAGGCACTTAACATACAAATAAAGTCAAGGCTGTTTTGTAAAAGCCAAGCCATGGTAACCTGATTCACTCTGAGCAGTTCATTTTCAAGCTTTGACTATTCAATACTCGATTTTAGAATAAATCACATAACACCCATTCACTGTGGGAGATGGTCTTGAAAAGGCATTCTTGCTTGTCACTTAGGTCTCCAAGATCACAGTAATTAACAGCAGGCAGAAGGACGAGTAGGCTAATCATGATAATTATCTCTGAATTACACTTCATATCTCCAGGCCTCATTATCTGCAAGGTTGTGAAATTCAGTACGAAATACAGATGGTGCAGTACTAGAAACTACAATGCTTGGGAGAAATTTCAGTGTTCCTGGCCTGAAGTAAAATGTAGCAACAACTAATCACACACATTTCATTCAAATATGTACAATTTTAATTCATACTCATTGATCAAAATAAATATAAGACAGCATATCAGATAGTTGTAGATGCAGTGTATATTTTTTCCCACCGACATTTTGTGTTTTTTTTTTTTTTCTTGGCAGACCTGACAATGTACAGTATGTAAGCCTTAAAGACAACACATAGGCCATTATGTAATTCTCAGCAGATGATGCTATACTTCAGTACCAAAAGCACATGCAAGGTGGTTATACATTTTCCTTACTGTTTGTCTGTTTGATTACATCAAGATGAAATGCAGCAAAACAGGCCTTTAGAGTGACAGCATTCATCATGTTGATGTGTGTGGTTGGGTTGGTTGGTAATCATAAATTAAACATATATTAGATATCACCTCTGACTCACCAGCAGCCTGGGTAGAGACTGGGGGTACACAGTGAATACTGCAGGGAGGTTAAAGTGATGATTGTTATACCTTCACAGATCAGTGTGGGTATTACAGTGAATGTTCTACCTTACATCTACTCAGTGGCGTAAAAATAGCACAGATCGACATAATGCAGCTTCTATACAGAGGATTATCCCCACATATTAAATTCCTGAGTTTACAAAAGAGATCCGTACATAAAAAAGAATAACAAAATATACAGTACATTAAAATAAAACATACAATATGTGCATCTAAAATGTTTTCATTTTCAGTGTTAAAGTAAAATATTTCTCAAGACTGATCAAAGATTTAGGTTATAAATGCAACACGTTTATTTTCCAGCAACGATAAAATGGAGGGGTGCCCTTGGGTATACCTAGTGGTCATAATTTGACACTCTGCACAATACATCTACAAGCCTTGCCTTGTTTACTTCTGTCCACTGACTGCTCATGTAATGGAGGGAGTAACTTAAAACTCAAATCAAATGACACCTGCTCTTCCAGCCAGCCAGCAGCATAGAAAATGGAGATCAATCCTAGCCATTGCGAGAGCAATTTCAACTGGTACCTTTGTTTTTGATTGTATTTAGACAAAAGTTGTTTCCAAATGTAACAGCTTCACAGAGTTCAGCTTTGGAACACTTTGATTGGTTCAGCTTTAACAGTCACATGCTGAGAGACATTTTAATACAAGTTTAAAGACACAGTAAATGTTTCCTAGTTAGCCTCAAGACAGTACCATGACAAGAACAAGAATGTTTCTGCGACACAGGTATAATGTTTGGGTTAGTGTAGAATGGTACAGTAGCTTTCCAACTTTAGTTGGAAGCATTGCAGTAGCTCAAAAGCTAATCTTCAAAATTGGCATCGAAAGGAGCATAATGAATTACAGTTATGTAAATGGAGCATCATGCACAGCGGAGCAAAGCTTGGAAGATACAGTAACAACGGTTAAGGTTACAGCTGATGATTGGTTATTCCAGCATATTTGCACCACAAAGATGTACCATGTCAGCATCATGAATAGCCTGGTGCTAGTCAGTCAATTGCAGCGCCACCTGGAGGTCATACCCAGTACTGGTTGCGCTGCAGGGGGGGGATGGTGGGGCGGCAGAGCTGCTCAGCCTCGGCCTCCATCCCTCCCCAGGAGTAGAGGGGCAGGGAGGCGTCGGAGGCAGCGTGAGGCCTCGGTGACACAGGGCTGCTGGGGCAGCTGGGACTGAGTGGGGTGACGGTAACCGTGGGGATGGTAGGGCTCCTCTCTGATTGGGCCATAGGGCTCGGGGGGCAGGGGGAGGCTGTCAGGCTGGCCATCACATCATTCCTATCTGGGGCCTTTTTCTGCTGCTGTTCCTGCTTTCGCTTCTTGCGGAGGTAGACGATGAGCATTAGCAGAATGACTACCAACAGCAAGCAGGCCAGCACAGGCAGGATCACCAGCAGAGGGTTGGAGCTCTTCTGTGGGTACGACTCCACGCGTACCGGTGTGTTCTTCACTGGAGCAACATCAGGCTTCTCCAGTGGTGGTTGGGGGATGGTGGAGGTTGCTGCAGGGTCGGTCCGGTTCTGGTTTCCCCAGCGGTCGCGGCCTCGATTCCTTGGGAGAAGTCGGGTGGACTGCCGCTGCGTGGCAGTGATGATGCCCAGTGATGCTGTGGTGGACAGTGAGAGAGCCAAACCTGGGCCTGCTGAGGTCTGGTTGAGGACAGTCGGCCTGGTGGTGTGGATGGGATTCACAGTGGTCGTGAAAAGCATTGGGCTATATGGCACAATGGTGAACATCAGCTCTCCTCTGGCAGAGGGAACGCTGTCTGCTTTCAGGAGAAACACCAGCATATCGTTCAGCTCCTGGATTCCTGTCAGGTTGGCCTTCACATCAATGGCTACCTTCTCCTGCTCAAGATCACGCACGGTGAAAGACTGAAGTGGAGTAGATTGCTTCCCATTCTTCGTGGTTCTGACAACCTTTCCACACTTTGGATGGGCCAGGATCTCAAACACAGGATCGCTGCCACTTATAGCAGCCAATCGAGTGGCATTGAGGTTGCGAGTCTTCAGTTTGAACAAAACACCATTGGGCACCTGCAGTTTCTCTGCAAACTTAACCCTGGGCGTCACCGAGATGTTCACCACTTGGCCGGTGAGGTTTGCCTCGGACGTGAAGGCAATGAATTCAAAGCTATCAGTGGATGAGGTATACTCCAACATGTGGTAGACCAGCCTCTCAGCCTGGAGATCTTCTTGGCTGAAAGAAGACGACAGTATGTCATCCAGGAGAAGTTTCCCGTAACGTGGCAACTCTGTGACTCGATAGAGGATCGTGGTATTCTTGCCATTTGTCTCCGCGGCCAGGTGTGCGGAGGTGATTGTGGCTGTCGTCTCACCTTGTTCCATCAGCACTTGGGTGTTGTTGACGAGCGAGACAGTGATTTCAATCACCTCAAGGTTAAACAGCTTGAAAACGGGACGGTGGTGTCCATCCGTGACACTGAAGTAGAACACGCCTGAGGCCGGTGACCCATCCTGCACGAAGTAGAGCTGCATGCTGTTGATCTGAGCCTGGGTGAAAGTCTGCACCGTCTCATTGAGTTTTCCCTCTAAGGCCAGGAAGCCATTGTTGGGTTGGCTGATCACTGTGTACCGGATCTCCTCTGGAGGATTGTCCAGGTCCACCACGTTCAGATTACTTTGGGCCAGCACAGCCATGTCGCCCTGAACAACCCTCAGGCTTGGAGCTTTGGTCTTCAGCACGGGGGGTTGGTCATTCACGGGTATGACTGTAATGTTAAAGGATTCCTGCACTACCTCCTCATCATCCAGGGGGTGCTGTGCTGGCTTGCTCTTCAGGTTGAGGAAGACATCAAACACGAATCTGTCACTGGTGGTCTCAGAGTTGTCGTGATGGTAGGTGATGCCGTACTTGTTGAGGATGAACTGAGAGAAGTTGGGCTTCTCCTTGGTAAGATTTCGTTCACCCACGACAATAAAACCATGTTGAGGAAGGCTGGTCACATGGTACCAGACCTCATAGGACTGGCGCTGTGACTCTGGACGCTTGGTTATGAGGTTGCTGCCGTCCAGCTTTGACTTGTCAATAAGGACTTTATATCCTTCAGTCACTACCGCACCTGGTAACACAAGGCGAAAAAAAACCCCCACATATTTTATGTCCATTTTACATATTTGGCATTTTTACATGAATGGCATTAGTATTTTTTCATCAGACTTGGATTCCCTGAGTTCACTGTCTGCTTGACTCATTGACATTTTTTTTAT
Source organism: Tenualosa thibaudeaui (assembly GCA_027481765.1). Lineage (NCBI taxonomy): Eukaryota > Metazoa > Chordata > Actinopteri > Clupeiformes > Clupeidae > Tenualosa > Tenualosa thibaudeaui. The sequence goes on along the minus strand of JAIFZK010000018.1, from coordinate 7,058,605 downwards.
AAACCCAGAAAAGGCTTTAAAAATCAAACTAAGAGATAACGTAACTGAAGTTATCACAACATGTTTCAGCACATCACCAAAGTCATCCTGAGTGCTGAGAAAAATCTGTGGAAAAAAGGAATTTCCAGTTTCGCCACACAAAGTTGATTAATATGAAAAAGGGTCAGGCTTGCTTACACAACCCTTTTATTTTTGGCTTGCCTGTGTTTTTGAGGAGGACGGATCTACGTGCATGGCCCACGTTCTCGTACGAGATGTCAATGTTGAATGTCTGTGCCTCCAGGGTGGTAGGAGGTGATGACACAGAGAAACTTAACGTGTCCAGAACCGTCCAGCTGACACTGTCCACAGACGTCTGCTCATACAGTACCACACCCTCATCCACCTGAAGCAAAACACACACACACACACACACACACACAAGACATTACATTTCACTAAAATACCGTGTTAAAAGAGGCCAGACATTCCGGCAAACTAAACTAGCAGTTGTATGCCATCATCAATATAATCTCTTTTCAACAACAAACTCCACCACACTTCATCTTCTCCTATGCTTTTCCCCTCCCTTGTCCTGACAAATAATTAACGACTGCGTAAGAGTTAGTGAGGGGTGGGCATGCTGGAAGATGGGCTGGGAACTACACTCAATAATAATTCATAATTCATGGCCTCACACTGAGAGTGGAGGAAACAGAGATGTGTGCGTAAGCTTGTGTGTGTGTATATGTATTTGTTGAGCCAATAGCGAATTTACTGTGTGAAACGGCTGTCATATTTTTTTCTGATTGTTTGTGTGCATGTGTCTCTTTGGATTAGTGTGAGTGTGTAGTTGAATACAAGCACAATGCACTTATACGTGGAACTGTACTCTATGTATATGTGTGTGCATATGTGCGTGTGTGTGTGTGTGTGTGTGTGTGTGCGTGTTCAAAAACCTCACCATAGCTTGTGTGAAAGAGGAGATGTCCTCAGTGGAGTTGTCTGCCTGCAGCGCCACCAGCTTTCCCAGTCTCGGGGGAGATGTCACCGTGTACACGATGGAGCGGTTGGAAGTGCCACTCTTATCGTTGGTTACCGCCAGCAGGTCCTCTTTGGAAATGGCCGTAATGGAGCCTATAGCAAGGAGAAAGAACTCGGGGTGAGCTTTTATTAGCCACAGTTAGCTGATCAAAATGGAGAGCACCGCCATCAGTATCTCCCTTCCGACTCAATTCAAAACCGCACTAAGGATCTGATAGCCACAGGGGGCATCTATATTTGGCTAAAATAATAATAAAAAAAAAAATGTGTGAAAAGGGAGGAGAGACAGACAGGGAGAAAATAGAAATTCACCCAACGAGGGACCAAGCTACATTCTGTCACTATGTGTGAAATAGTGTGCCATATGTTTACACCAATAATACAGCTATGCTAATATGATATCCACTGTTCTGAGCCAATGCAGTCCAGTAGAACTGAGATTTTTGTTTTGCATTGTTTTGCAGGTTATGAACAACCAGTCAGATCTGAACAACCAGTCAGATTACACTGGTCAGATTACACCACCTTCCTCACAACTAGATGACCATATGAAGCAATTTGCTTAATTTGAGTATACTGAATTAGAATATAAAACCATATAATGACTAAATGTGTCCTGCCTTGTTGAGGCATGTTTTTCATTCTGGTAAAGAGACCTGTTCCCTTCTAATATCTCATTAAGTGAATCAGGTTTCCAGTGCACTTTCACTTAATTGCTCAGAACATTCCTGTAGAATAAAGACAAGCACTTTCCAGTCTCCTCAGACTTGGCCATGCATTTTGCATCTATTTTAAACTTGTTTATCAGAATCCTTCATAACTGTCAAAAAGGTGGAGGGAGTGAGAGAGAACTTAAATTAGTGGAGGTGAAATTTGTTAATGTCTGTCTTCACCCACTGCAACACACGCACACACACAGATACACACACATGCACACACTCAGACACACACACACTCACATATCGGCAATATATTACACTACTCCCACACAAGTTGCCAATCACAAATCACACAGATCCTCCACATAAACACACCCATGTGTGCACACACTTTCCACCCTGCCCATTGTGTCACTGTGCACCGTCACCCATATTAGGTGGGCGAGGAGACACTGACGTCAGTACTGCTGAATACCTTGATAAGCTGTAACTCATGGGTCATCTCAGTGCCTGTGTCTCACAGAGAGTTTTATTTAATGATTCTCTTTCAGACAGAAAAGAGCGGGCCTTTACAGAATGTAGCCTTGAGCACCAGAATGCAACAGTCCTGCGTCATGATCTCCATCTGTGCATTCATGCACTTCCATTGAACAGTTTCCTAATATAAACTATTCTGTCATTTCCTCAAATGTAAAAAAATAAAATAAAACAGTGAAGTCATCCTATCAAAACTTAATTCCACTGTTCAAATGACCTTTTATAAGAAGTTATTTTTGATTTGATATAATGGCCCTGGCAGAGAAGAGGGTGGAACTGAAACTCTGCCTGGAACTTTCTGTGCTCTTTGGTGTGTAGTAGTTCTACATGAGCTACTCTCAGGAAGGGGCACAAGGCAGGGCTGCAGGCTGCACCACTGGGGGACTCCAGAATCAAACTGCATGTGAATGAGCACAAGTACAGAAAGAGATGTGCAAAATGTGTGCACTCTGTCTCTTTTGCTCTTTCTCTCGCTAGCTCTCTTTCTCTCTCTCTCTTTCTGTCACTCTCTCTCACACACACACACAATGCATATATTTACAATATACACATTCCCATTGTTGCAACAGACCTATATCACGCTACTCCCACACATACTGCCAGTCACAAATCACACAAAGGCCCCTCACACACACACACACACACACAGACATCAGTAGGGCATGGGCTCATCACAGTAAAAGTGCTGCTTGGGCAAAATGCCCTCACAAAGTCATCAAAAGTCACCAGACTCACCAGACACCAGCTTTTCACGCTGTAGTGACACACACAAAGCCTCTTGTTTCAGCCAACAGTTACTCAGTGGATCAGATTTGTGGCATGGTCCTAACCTGCAGGGTCAGTCTCTCTTTTTTGCCCTCTCTCTCTCTCCCACACACACATACACACACACACTCATACAAACACACACACACACACAAACTTATTGACACAAATTCTCTCCCTCTCTCTCTTTCACACACACACACACACACACACACACACACACACACACACACACACACACACACCTCAGCCTCAGCCGAATGTGCCAACATCTCAACTTGCGCGGCACGCTTCATTAGAGAGAAACCAGATGCTGCAGCTGGTTCGGCATTGAGGTTTTGGGAGCAGGCAGCTCCCAGACAAAACAGGGCTTGGTCGGGCTATTTCAGCATGGCTAAATATAGCCCCTGACTAAGCAGAGCGGCTAAATGAAGAGATCACTGCTGGTCCGCTTACCTCATGATCAGGGACTTTTGGGAATGCTCTGCTAACTGCTACTGCTGATGGATGAGGAACACACCCTCTGTGTCTGCCTGTGAGTCACTACCACTGATTTCATGAACACTTACACACACACACACATACACACAGATATAGAAACACACGCACATACACTAACACACACACACACACACACACACACACACAGCACCCTCTGCCTTAAGGATGCTCTATTTTAATGACAGCTCTCCAAAGGACCAGCCGTGGCTAAATGGATTATGACAGCATTTAGAAAAATCATACAAACAATTACTGGAGGCCTGCAGGGCTCTGACATGTCAGACGTACTAACACACCAGAGATGGGTGGAGAGACAGTACCACTACTGCTGATGACAGATCAGGAAAGGAGGGCTCTGTAGGAGCAGACATACACACACCATCCAGATCCACTCACACCATCCACACACAAACATATACAAATACATACACATGCACAGAAGCACATCGAGCACACACAAACACCCACTCATCCACACACACACCATCAAATGATCGCATACAAATGGAAACGGACCCACACATATGCTGACACAGATACACACACACAACTCAGTCACACAGGAAGGGAGGGAGCCTGCCATAATGAGGCAATAAGACTGACTGCCAAGACCTGTGGGAGTTTTCTTGCCTTAAAAGGCCCTTCTTCAACACAGTCCACACATACTCTGTGACGCAGTTAGGCCTTTTACTAAAAAGATGCAAAACCAGCTATGGTTATACTTGTCTACTGCCACACTTGCTAAAGTGAATACTCATGGGACACCAATGAAACCCATTTTTTTCACACTACATTTTAATGCAACACTCATTTTTTCCCCCTAATAGCAAGAGCTACACCCACTGATTTCCCATGTCAGTAATCTCCTGTGTGAAGGCCCACACTCATGCTTCAGATCAGACTGACATATAATGTATGCGTCAGTAAGAAACCTGATAGTCTGAACAACACAGCAGAGAGAGCAGAGAGAGACAGAGAGGAAAAGAGAGCGAGAGAGAGAGAAAGAGAGACAGAGAGAGAGAGGACTCTTTTGAGTTTGAGTTTTGAGTCAAACAGACATGCAGACAGACGACTTTTGCAAGAAATGACACCTTCCAATGTTTGGTAGAAGTGTGACCTGATGTGTGAATAAAGTGCGTGGGTCTCTTACACACTAAGAAATTGCATCATGCCAGAAACAATTACACATGGAAGATTAATGACGTCAAATGGAGAAAACTCTAATACTCTTCGGACACAGCAGTAGTTCAATCTCTAGGTCACACTTCATGTGTCAGAGTTAGCACATCCATTCGGCCACAAACAAACATATTGAAGCAGGATTCATGAGTAGATCATTGTGTTACAGATAAAAGCTAATGGGATAGTAAGTGTCAACCTTGAACGTGAGCATTCAGGGAAAAGCACATTTAAGAGGTTCCCATCTCTTGAGTTGCACATGAGAACTGTGTGATGCTCAGCCATTCAGAGCTTCAGGGGTGGATTTGTGACCTAGGTCAACTCTCTGATCTCTAATGTTTACTAAGTATATATGAAGACATTAGGAAATCCTGTTCTGCAACAGCAAAGAATGACTAAGAGACACAAGACTACAGGCTTAACTCTTGGCTGAAACTACCAATTTCTCTTATAGTGACGATAATCCGGTCTTACAAAAGCAAAGACAGAGTAAGAGACATAATACTCTTACAGCAATGATGACGCAGAGCCTGATCTGAGATCTGAGATTTCCATTTTTTATGATGGCGGTGCAGTGGTTGTCTACAACAATAACTCTTGGGCAAACCAACCAGTAGAGCTGAGGTCAGTGCTGTGTGGCTTACCTGGGAACACCATCAGGGGCCCGTTCTTGACCAGACTGATGACCAGCGCCCGGGCAGTGATGCTGAAGATCTGCCTGGGGGCAAAGTTGACCCCATCATTGACCTGGAAGTTAAACCCTCCGGCCATGGCACCTTAGGAAGAAGAGACCATGAACCCCCCAAAAAAGCAGAAAGAAACAAGCTTTAGATACAAGATTCTTTTTTGCCTATTTGCATGTTTTACTTGATCACCTTACATGGCAGAATCCAGTTTACTGTAAAGTCTTTTTTAATGTTATTTCCCAAGAAAGGAGGGGGAGGGGGGCTTTCGAGAACAAATGACCTTTAATTAAAGCCCATATAAAGATGGAGGCGATGGGGGAGAGAGAGGGGAGTAGGGAGATAAGCATCGGAACAGTAAGCAGAGGCCCTTATCTGAGCCAACACAGAGCACATGCTTACATAAGCATCCTGCAGAACCACAGCACGGTCACTCAGCACTATGCCTGAGCCCAGGGGTGGCCACTCCCTTACTATGCCTTTTCTCTGACTGCCAATCAAACATGGGACTAGGACGCATAACGCTACGCCCTTCTCTTGTGGCCTTCCTCTGCTTGTGGATGATGTGGATGAAAAAATCTCATCTGGGTTTATTTGGGTACAAGAAACTAGCCAGGCTAGCACCACCTAGTGCTTCGTTTACATTAGGGATCTCCAAAAGCTTAGTTTTCCTTCGACTAATTATTGGCTGCCAATCAGCAAACAGAGGGCTCTGGCATGCCCAATATTTTAATAGTTTACAGAAAGTATCTGCCCACGAGGAAGGAAACATATGCCAGCCGAGGACCGTTTTCTGCAAAGTGAAACAACGTGACGTGAAACAAGTGGTGCAACAGGCTAACAAGAAGCTGTTGTGAAAGTGCAACTGTGGGCCCTTGCACTGCTGCTTAATGAGTAGGAGTCGGAGATTTTGTGAGATGGGGTTTGATGTTACTGTACTCATAAATCAATACCCACAATACCCACTTATGCTGGATTATGCTGTGAAGTGATCAAGAAAAGATATACTGCTACATACTATATACTGCTATACTGCTACACAAAAAATCTCTAATAAATGCTGTAGACACCTGCAATCTTTGACTCCTAATCTGCCCCACAACATACAACATGTACAGAAACAGACATTAGGTCTGCATTGGTAGAAACACCAAGTTTTAACAGGCATCAGATGCGCTGCATCACTGTGTGTTGTGTTGAATGTTAGTAAGGAGTGGTGTTGTTGGTACAGGGCATATTATGTGGGTGTCATGCTCTATCTGTTGCAAGCATTTGCAAACTGTGTCAAGGCGTGTGGTGTTACAGATGATGGTGGTGGTGGGTGCTGTGCTGTGCTGTGTTGTAGGGTGCTAAACCATGTGAAACAGTAAAGTATCCAGCTGTGTGTGGAGGGCAGATTCTGCTGTGAAGCAGTGGGAAGCTCAGACAAAGACACCCGGAGGCAGCTTCTCTCCCCACTTCTCTCTCACACACACACACACACAACCTACTGTATATGCATGCATGTATCTATCTATCTCACAGGCTTTCTGTCCATTTATCGCAAATCTCCTTTCTTTTCTCTCTCATCTGTACTTAGTACTTAGTTCTCTCAGGATCTCATTCTCTTTGTTTCTCTTCCTCCCTCTCCCACGCTTACTCACCGCTGTGGACGAACAGCAGCTGGCCCTGCTGGATGTGGGCCTGGGTGAAGTTCATCAGTGTCCTGGTGGGGGCACTCTTAAGGGCTAGATGCCCATTGCTGGGCTGCGTGATCATGAAGATAAGCTCCTCCGCGGGGGAGTCCTCGTCCTCTGCGTTTAGGTCGCTAGTGGTGATCTCAGTCACGGAACCGACCCACACCTGCCCACAGAACACAGCAGCCAGGAGGCAAATATAAGTATGCTCATCAAGTACCATGGAGGAGGATGGAAAACTAAACTCAGAAGAACATTTTAAAATATGGTACATTCTTTTCTAGAGGAATGAGGTCAAAAGGAGAAGAATTGAGAAATCTGCAATGGAATGGGAGATTTACGTCTCTTACCAGAATGTAACTCATCATAATTTGGCTGAAAATGAAATAACTGTCCCACAATACATCCAGGGTATTCCACATTATAATAATGACATGGACTTATGACCGTCCTTGAACAATGAGCCATTGCATCACAGTCTTGCTCATTGTCACTACTTTTCAACAACAGAGTGGAACACAGTTTCTTCCTGTGACGGTGACAAAGGCAACATTGGCCAAAGAGAGCAGGGCTTAGGCAAGGGGTCAATGCAGTAATACATACAGCATGACAAGACTTGGGCAACAGTCAGACACTTCTGCACTGAAACAGGCCATGAGCAATTGCAATTTCCCTTTTGAATGTCTAAATCCCTCTTACTCTCCATCTCTCTCTGTCTGTCTGTCTCTCACTCTCACACACACACACAGACACATAGACAGGGCTGATGTGATCTATAATCTGTGGTCTCAGATAGTGTTCTTGAGAATTCTTATCAATTATCACCTGTTCAGGAGAACAGCGCTCAGGGGATGCTATAATTATTAAAACACATCAAAGCACACGCACGCACGCACATACACACACACACACGCACTATCAAGAACAGCTGTGAAAACACATCCATTTACTCATAGTTCAAGTTGTGAATTAAACTTATGAAACACAAACTAGAAAACCACTCAGAGAGCGCAGACCTCCGCCAAGGTAATATAGGATCACTGACCCAACACAAATTCCAGACAGTATTACGGATCAACACCAAACTTTAATCATCTATTCCTTGACCTTATACCCACATTGTCAGAAAATATCCTTCAATTCTGTGTAGTACTTTTCGAGGTATCTTGCTCACAGACAGACAGACAGACAAACACGGGTGAAAACATAACCTCCTTGGCGGAGGTAATTAATATCTCTACAAAAAGTCCACTTTGAAATCAAAATGTTACAATTTGAAAACACTTTTCTATCAGTTATGTGACCACAGGGATATTTCTCTGACTTTTAAAAAATAACACTAAGTACAGCAGTGATTAGGGAGAGTGCTTTTAGTGAAAAAGCCATATCCTGTGCAAGTCATTTATATTCGCGTCCCCAGAGATTTTTTACGTCATAGTTCATCAGCTCAGTGTGAAGGGAAAGAATTATCCTCCAAACTATTTATGTAAGGGGGTTTCTGAGACATAAATAGTGAGTTTCAAAGCTATAAATAGACATTATGTCCTTTTTGAAGACAACGTAAACTAAATCAGTACTGAACAATCTAAATCCAAGAACAGTTTTCACATCATGAAATTCAAACTTTTGAACATTTTAGAAGAAAAAGGGGGTTTCTGAGACATAAATAGTGAGTTTCAAAGCTATAAATAGACATTATGTCCTTTTTGAAGACAACGTAAACTAAATCAGTACTGAACAATCTAAATCCAAGAACAGTTTTCACATCATGAAATTCAAACTTTTGAACATTTTAGAAGAAAAAGGGGGTTTCTGAGACATAAATAGTGAGTTTCAAAGCTATAAATAGACATTATGTCCTTTTTGAAGACAACGTAAACTAAATCAGTACTGAAAAATCTAAATCCAAGAACAGTTTTCACATCATGAAATTCAAACTTTTGAACATTTTAGAAGAAAAAGGGGGTTTCTGAGACATAAATAGTGAGTTTCAAAGCTATAAATAGACATTATGTCCTTTTTGAAGACAACGTAAACTAAATCAGTACTGAAAAATCTAAATCCAAGAACAGTTTTCACATCATGAAATTCAAACTTTTGAACATTTTAGAAGAAAAAGGGGGTTTCTGAGACATAAATAGTGAGTTTCAAAGCTATAAATAGACATTATGTCCTTTTTGAAGACAATGTAAACTAAATCAGTACTGAAAAATCTAAATCCAAGAACAGTTTTCACATCATGAAATTCAAACTTTTGAACATTTTAGAAGAAAAAGGGGGTTTCTGAGACATAAATAGTGAGTTTCAAAGCTATAAATAGACATTATGTCCTTTTTGAAGACAACGTAAACTAAATCAGTACTGAAAAATCTAAATCCAAGAACAGTTTTCACATCATGAAATTCAAACTTTTGAACATTTTAGAAGAAAAAGGGGGTTTCTGAGACATAAATAGTGAGTTTAAAAGCTATAAATAGACATTATGTCCTTTTTGAAGACAACGTAAACTAAATCAGTACTGAACAATCTAAATCCAAGAAGAGTTTTTACATCATGAAATTCAAACTTTTGAACATTTTAGAAGAAAAAGGGGGTTTCTGAGACATAAATAGTGAGTTTAAAAGCTATAAATAGACATTATGTCCTTTTTGAAGACAACGTAAACTAAATCAGTACTGAACAATCTAAATCCAAGAAGAGTTTTTACATCATGAAATTCAAACTTTTGAACATTTTAGAAGAAAAGATAAGTATTTATTTACATATTACAGTTTTTACCGATCATTTCAACACTTTTGAACTGCAGCATTGCTTTCAGACAAATGCATTCAATCACCACCTCATCCGAAATTCTTCTTCACCAGCAACAAGATTATGTAAAACTACAGCTAATTTTGCAGACATTTAGGTACTCTTATCAAAACAGTTCAATTTCAAAACTGAATAGAGTCAAAACTGAATAGAAATAAAATACAATACACTAAGTCTGCAGTCAACTGTTTACATACAGGACTGATTGTATTTATTACTTTTGTAGTGGAATGTCATAAGAGCCTTTGCATGGAAGTGATGTATTGTCCATATAATGACCATTGACCTGTCTGCAGTGGAACACAATGTAATATGTGTAGAACCAGGGGACAAGGTAACATGGTATACTAGTATACACACTGTATTTTCCAGTGTTGTATAAAGTACCCAAAAGTCCCACTTGAGTAAAAGTACAGACACCCTACCAAAAAATTACTTTGGTAGAAGTTGAAGTCACCCTTTAGCATGTTACTCAAGTAAAAGTATCTACTTACTTACAGTGCAAGGCTAAAAAAACAAACGATAAAAAAGCCTGAAAAAAAATCATGCATGCACACACACAGTCAGAATGAAAAATGGTGTCTACATCACATTTACAGGTTTAATGGAGAATTGATTTTTGCACTTGTCCAATGACAAGACTACTTCCCTAAACCTGTGTTACAGTCACTCGTCGACTAGTCGACCACTAAATTCAATTTCATCTGATACTTGTAACTATGCTGCCAACTGAAAATGTAGTGGAGTAAAAGTATGCAACTAACTCAGGTAATGTAATGAAGTAAAAGTAAAAGTTAACAGATTTTAACAACTCAAGTAGAGTTTACATACTCCCAGAATATACTTAAGTAGTGTGAAGTGAAGTATTTTTACTTAGTTACTATACGTCTCTGGTATTTTCTGATCTAAAATATATTACACTTGTGGAATACTATAAATTACAAAATATAGAAAATCATGGAAAACACTTGTAGTTTCCAAAATGGAATACTGCTATACTTCTTACTTCATACACCTTGTAGAAAGCTTGGTGTAAACCATTGCAAGATTTTTTTACACCAAAAAAATACTGTATCACAGTAGTTCAGTGTTACACAGCCATCATAGTATAGCAGGCTGATTGCCAGATTCACAAATTCATTACAGTATGTAACGTGCAACTAGAACTATACATATCATACACTGTAATTTAACATAGCAGTGATTTTATGTCAAACTATAGGAGAATGGCTAGATGTTACGTGTTTTGTTTCAAGTTGTTTGTTTTTCAGGTCATTGTACATTGGCCACCATTGTTTTTTACTGACTGTATGTGCATAGTTACAACAGTATTAGTAATTTTGATGAAGTATGAAGAGGTTTGGTGGCTGTTGTGTGTTTTGCAGCAAATGTTAACTGGGGTGTTAGCTGGGGTTAGCTGGGGGGATGTGTGTTGGTAAAGCACACTGTATTAAGAGTTTGGAAAATGTGGATACTGTATTGAGGCAAGTGTGAAAGTGATTGGCAAAAACTGTAATCAATTTAAAATTAAATAATGCTTCTGTCCCATCATAACCATCTCATACAGGTCCCACAGAGGTATCACTAACTTATACCACAGAGCCACCTAGTGGAGATATTGAACACTGCAAAAACCTCTTCATACTTTCAAGTTCATGTTGCTGTATTCAGCTTTAGACTATTTAAGCTCAGATTTTTTTTCTTTCACCCTTAGAAGAGACTCTATGCAATGGCAACTCGTGGTAACAGATTTATGATCACAGAGGTGACCTAATGTAGTAAAGTATTTCATTTGACCTAATTAGCAGACCTTACAGCCAGTGATGGACCAGAGAATAACCCATGCTAGCTATAGCGATCCGGTGTTCTGGAACTTCAAGCATTCAGGAGAGGCCATGGGGGGACGTACTATTCTGAGCCAAGCCTTCTCTCAGACACACAGTTAGCCCGACATCAGCTGACAAGGGCTGGCGTCAGTACAACACTGGTGTTGTACTGTATGCTCATACGCCTCGAAATTCACTAAAGCATGTAGGGCCTACATTTGTAGGAGGATATGCACACACACATATACCACACACACACACACATTCACTCTTTCAACAAATGCCAAATTTCTATTCAATTGCCTAGATAATGCTTTTCAAAATAAAAAAAAAAAACCTTTAACGCAATGCTTTTTAACACTCTTTTCAATATGTCAGCATAGTTAAGTGACACAACAAACACACAAACACATACTAGCTGATGTCTTTATATAGCTCAGAAAAGATGACACACACTGACATTTTCACTCAAACTCACCCTTAAGACTCTATTGGCCGTGACGACTGGGGGCTGGTCATTGACGGGCGTGACCTCAACAAACAGTGTCCGTGGTGCGCTGTGCTTTCGCAGGTCAGTGTCACTGGCGGTGACAGTGAAGCGGTCATCCAGGGTCTCGCTGCCATCATGCACATAGTAGATAAACTCCTGCTCCACCTAAAGCCATGGAGCAGAGAAGGAGAGAGACATGGGGCAGTGTTAACAATAACAACACAGCCACATGACCAAAGATCGCCTCACAGTAAAGAATTTTTTCCCTGTACACTGTCTGTCCAGCTTAGTTTCACTTACATGGAGCTGAACTGACAGGAATGAAAACAAAGGTTCATCTCTTTGGCTATTTGTGACAAAATTCTTTCGAAAGAAATATTGAATGGGTCAAAGGAGACTGTGTGGACCCAACATACAATACATCTGACTGCACACAACTACACAAATCTACCATAGATCAGAATATATATATATATATATATATTTAGATACTGGAGGAAGTTAACATGCTCATTGCATGTAAAATTATTTCAAGATTTTGCTAACTATTTCAAGGGTTTTCAAGGTGAGATTTCTCTTCTAATGAGAACAGACATATGACATTTCCTGTCTCAGAGTCAGCAGGGAGTCTAACCTCTCTCCGGGTGAATGATGTGAGCTTGGTCCCCGGGAAGCGCGAGTGCTCCATGTAGCCATTCTGAGGCCCATCACTCACTGTGTACTGGAAGTTCAGACCCTCGTAGTGTCTGTTGGTGACCTGGAGTACCTCCTCAGTCAGAGCTTTGGAGGATCCTTCCTTGAGGGTGAAGTTGGATACCTCCAGTGGTATGAGGCTAGGGATGACGTCCACGGACACGGTGATGTTGTTGACCTCTGTGACCCCGTTGCTGGCCTGCAGTGTGAGCGAGTCGTCGAGGTGCCCGTCCCCGAGATGGACATACTGGAGGTTGCCGTCGTTGATGTCCTCCTGAGTGAAAGTCTTCACTGGGATGTCTTCGGTTCCCACATACCGCTCTGCATCCTCCACAAAGCGCCGCAGGTACCCATGAGATGGGCCAGCTATGATGGTCAATATGATCTCAGAGGGCAGGTTATCTTCATGAGAAACCTGAATGATTACAAACATTGGTGTCTGATTGCTTTTCTAATGTTAAGCATTGACAGGGTATTTTACCTTTGCACCTTTTCAACACATAACGCTTGTCACAGCCGACAAAAATGACTGTGTAACCACAAACCCAGTGATTAGCAAAACCCCAAATTTAGTAAATTAGTAAATTAAGAACAGCAAACATGAGTTTAAGAAAACTAAAATTTGATAGAGCTGCTCCAGAGTGCAGGACTAGGACCACAAACACCTTGATTTGTTTCATTTCATGTGTTGTACTTTCTTGCACTTTTTCACGCATACATACACACATTCACTAACATTTCCATTAAATCCCATTATATTTATACTACATTCATATTGTCACCTTGCTAAAATAATTGTTAAAGTTATGTTTTGGGCAAAATTTAGTTTTTCTCAAATCATCTAAAAAGGTATTGTACTTATTATTTTGGTAATTCTTAAAAATCCTGAAAAAAATGACTTACTATACTATATTTATGTTAGTTATGAATCATATTACATAATACAATTTTTTTGCAGTGTTTAATGACATATATAGATAGTGTTGTGACGACTCACCTCAAATGCGCTCCTCTCAATCTTAACAGGCTTTCCCTCCTCCACCAGCAAGGGCTTGTTCTTCAGAATCACAGGTGGTCTTTGGTGGCTTTCCAGATAGACTTTAACTTTCACTGTGACGTCCACAACCAGGTCCTTAGCTTTCACCTTGATGGCAAAAGAGTCTGCCATGTTCTTACTGTTGTCATGCCAGTAGGCCACAAGCCCCTGTTTTAGTTCAGCTTGTGTGAAGACAGTAACTCGGGTCTTGTTCCAGAACAGTCCACCATGTTTTGGTGCCTCAGTGATGATGAATGTGATCTCGTCGTCGCTCCGGATATCAAGGTTGGTGAGCACGCTGAAGGTGGTGGTGTTAATGGCCCTCTCATGTCCCTTCTGCACCAACAGGCCCGTGTTGTTGGCAACCCTGAGGTAGGGTTCATGGGCATTGATGTCCAGCAGCGTGGACACGTAGTGCTTCCCGTCAGAAACGAACAGAACAAAACGGCCTGAGCTGACGCCGCGGTGCGTGAACAGCACAAGCTTTTTTTCCAGGTCCTCCTGCCGGAACTGGTGTAGTCGACGGGACGTGTCGTTAGCCATCACCAGCTCCCCCATGGGGATGCCCCGCCGTGTGTACACCAGCTGCTCATCACTGAAGTCTGAATCTGCATCATGGAAACGTAGGTCCTCCAGCGTCAGGAGCCTCTGGCCGTCACGTACAACGTGGAAGACTTTGTCCACGACACGCACTGGCTTCTCATCATTCACCAGCTGGATGGAGATGTTAAACAACCCTTCCTTAGGACTGACATAGTTGTCATCCTCCTCAGATGATGAAGGATCTGGGGTTAGGCTGGTAGAGGCCACAAAGGTGAAGCAATCATATGTAGTTTCGCTGTCATCATGGACGTAGATGAGACGTTCTCCAAGGATGTCCTCATTGCTGAAGGTGGCGATGTTGCTATTGTCTGAGGTAGAGTTAGACGTGCTAATACGAGTCAGTCTTCCATGTTTTGGAGCTTTCTTGATAGTGTAATACATTTCTTTGGTGCTTAAGGTCTCTGCAAACAGCTCTTCCTTTGTGATGAGTTTGCCCTCTCCCTCAAGGAGGGACAGCCCTTCATTCCTCATGAAAATACTGTTAACATCTGCCATAATACCAAGAGTGAAATTCTGACTGGCAGAATAAGAATGTTTGGTGAAAACGTGAAAGGTGAATGTATCGCTTGTGTCTTCATATGGCCTGTCCACCAATTGATACTCGACTCTTCCATTTGTCACATTTGTTTGACTGAATGTAGAGTTCTCCCCCAGCATAATGTTATTCAGTAAAAGCTTTCCCTTCTTTGGTGGTGATAATATCCTAAACGAGAGCTCATCCTCAGGGAGTATCATCCCTTGGCCCTCAACATAAAGATACTCAGAGTCAATCACAACTCTTCTAATTTTGTCCATCTCCAATCTCTCATTTCGGACTATGTCATATCTGATCCATTCCACTTTGATAGGAAATACAAGCTCTTCTGTGACTCTTGCGGCCACAGTGACCGTACACTTAAACTGATCTGACACATCCTCCATCTGGATCTTCTGGAAGGTGCTGATGTATCTGAGGCGTTCTTTTTCTAGAAGCCTCTGTGAGAAGGAACTGGTGTGTTTCCATTCTCCGCTAGAGTGGAGCCTTTGAAGTTCCCCAAACTGGGGCGGCTCGGTAATGTCATAACGAATATCCACAGTCTGCTTTGCAGCGTTCGTCTGGACAGCCAGATGTCTTGTGCTGATCAGAACTATCTCACCCTGGGTGACGTTTATCCCTGTGTTGTTGTCAATCTTATACTCCAGGGCCATGGCCAAAACCCTGAGGACCACAGTGTTGCTAACCTTCTCCCCGTCACTGACCCTTAGCACGATTCTCGAGTTCTTGACCCCAGTGTGGACGTAATTGATCTTGCCTTCCTCCAGGGCAGAGTGTGAGAACGACGTTACCACCTGGCCCGGGTTGTCATCATTCTCCAGAAATCCTGCATCTGCATTGAGTTTCCCGAGCACAGAGTAGACGAGGTCGGCGTGGTCACTGTCAATGTCTGTGGCTCTAAGCACCTCGGTGCTCAGAGGCTTCCTGGAGTCCTCCAGCAGAGAGAAGAGGTTGCCCTCAGGCAGGCTCAGCTCGGGGGCATCGTTGGTGGGTGTCACGGTGATGTTGAAGCGGTGCATCTTCTTGCCCTTCAGGTAGGCGGGCACCTCCTTGCGACTGCTGGAGAAAACAGAGAACATGAAGAAGTCCTGTGGGTCCTCGGCACCGCCGTGGATGTACATGACGCGACCGTGCCACAGGTCTAGCATGCCAAAGGTGTTCTCCTCCTGGTCCTCGTCCACGTCCAGCCGAAGCTGCCCATGCACCGGCTGCTCCTCAATGCGGAACATGATCTGTGACTGCCGAATGCCCAGTTTCTTAAAATCCAAGTTCACCTTGATGTGCCTGGAATCCAGCGATCCGCGCCCACCCTCGGGCACCACCAGGTCTCGGAGAACCAGGAAGTTGTGGCCGTACTTCTTCACCAGGCCTTTGGCGAGTGTTGACATGTGCAGCGGAGGGATCTGGGTTACAGAGTGCGGGAGAGGCATTGTGGGGCTTGCTGCTGTTGTGGTCATCTCCGGCTCCCTATCTGGCTCACACCCCACAGAGATGTCTTTGGTGACGAGCGCCTGAGGCAGACCGACAGCAGCCTGATTCACTCTGATGTCCCTCAGACAGCCTTTGAAGGAGCCGCCTCGGACACGCTTGCCTGACACCGACACTAGCCCGATCTTCCTGAGCTCGGAGCGGGTGCTGTCATCAACGCCACCCACAAACATGGGCCCTTTCAGCTGAAAGCTTTTGGACCGGGCGGCAATGCTGGACTTGACCGTCTCCCCGTCAACAGTAAGTTGCAGGCTCTTGGCAGTGAAGTACAGTTTGACATAGTGCCACTTCTTATCATTGACAAAAGTGAGAGAGCGCAGCTCTGTTTTAGATCCACCCCTGCCCACAATGGCCACCAACAGACCCTCTTGGATTTCCAAGGCCACAAAATCCCCTTGTCGTGCTGAGTTGTACAGGACGATCCCCTCATTAGCTGAGGTGTGCACCGAACACTCGAACGCCCACTCCTGCTGGGCGGTCCAAGGCGGAAGGGACACATATGCCCGGGAGCTGAAGAAGCTGATTGGATCGTCCTCGCTGGCCAAAAATTGAGGGCTGCAGCCCAGAGAGACCTCATAGACATTCTTCAGTCCAGAGTATGGTCTCAGGGAGGACAACAGGTTGTGTTCGTTGAAGATCACTTCATCTATGCAGCCACGGAAGCCTGTTAGGTCTCGGGGCAGGTAGATTTTATCAAGTCCCCCCGAGCCGCCGACAAAGAGCCCGTCATCGACGCTTAGCTCCTGCTCGGGCCGAGGCATCTTCACCCTGGTGTGGGCGTGCTTGTCCACGGTGAGAGTGACGTTGTAGCGCTCGTGGAGAAGCTCCAGAGTGTGCCAGGCCAGGTCATTCAGCTGGGTGCCTTTGTCTGAGACCAACCCACGCTCCCCAGCACCTAAGTCCAACCTCACCTGAGAGGGGGAGCAGAAGAGACAATAGACAAACGAAGATGTAATATAATACAGATTGACTGTTACAATAATGCTATAATACGATAATGCTAATGCTATATAATAATGCAATAATAACATGCTGCCAGTTGTTTGCTGTCAGACTCAACATTTCATTTTAGTAGGGAACTATCTTTTGAACCACTTTTAAAATAACAAGACAAGATTGCATAATCATGGTTAACTCCATTAGTGTAAGGCTAGTGGGACCAATTTATTTACATAAACCTAAATGAGCATGGTCGGAAGTAGTGGATTTCATTGTATACATTTGAATACATATATTTTGCCTGATGTCACAGAACAGTACTTTGTTAAGTGCCTCTGGCAGTGCGAAGGGACGATTATAGTCTAGCCTGCAGCCTGTGATAGGACTGTCACAGCATCTTGAGTGGAAGGGTGGAAGTTGCATTGGGTGGACGGACTTGTCTGGGCTTGTAAGGAACTTTCAGGCATTTCAAAGACAGAGAGAGAGAGAGAGAGAGAGAGAGAGAGAGAGACAGACAAGAAAAGGGGAGGAACAAAGAAAGAGGGCAGACAACATGGGAGAGACAGGAAAAGAGAAAAAGAACTAGAGAATATAGGACAAAAAACTAAGAACAAGGAATGAAGAAAGAATGGCAGGAATTAAGAGAAAAAAGACAAAGAGGAAAAGAGAGAGAATGAGAAACAGGGAGGAAAAACAGTGATAATCTCAGTGATAAGACTCACTGGGAGGGTAATTCGATCTCAGCCTGGGGACAGTTGGATGGTAAAAAAGTTCTAGTTTGGTGACCTGGGAATCTGATAAAAGATGTGGAACTGAGTCTTTTCAGCTCATCCTGCTCAAAAGGCCTGTCGCACGCAAACGCCAAGGCCGCCCTGAAACAAGCCCACTTCTGTAGTAGCCTCAGGATAGCCTCCAAATCCACAGTTACCCACATCACTGACACTTAGTGTAAATACTGCTAAAATCCATCTCAAAGGCCTTATGCAATATTTGCTCCCAACACTTCTGTGCTGGGACTGGAGTGCCAACTGTGTCTCTCTCTTTCTCTCACTGTACAAGCTCATTGTGTTGATCTCATCTGACATAGTTGCAGCAGGCAACCTTTATAAGGACCGCGGTCAGAGTCTTCCAGTGATAAATGTAGTTCCCACACACGTCATCATGGCTCAAACGCTTGCCGCAGAGAAATAGAGTGACTGCCATGTCTGTAACGTAAAACCCTTTTTGTTTATAACACTCTTCCGGGTCTCTGGAGCTGTGCCAAGCAATCCTGTCCAAATGGACTTGTTTATACTCAAAATCACACTGGTAAACAAATACTGTATTTTTATGTGGTCCACCAGAATAAATAGAGGCCTGAAATGAAATATAGAGGCTTACAAAATGTGTGAACTCAGCAATGGTAAGCTTTAGATAAAAAAGCAAAAATGATTGACATCTTTTAATGATTGGCATTTTTATAACCAAATAGTTTCAGCTTTACCTGTGCAGAGGTGCACAGAGGTGCAAGTCCATGAGTAAAGACCACTGGATTAGTTTAACCTACTGTCAGTCTGTTAATCCACTAAAAGGCTAAATCAAACAACACCTTTCTTTGTCTTTCTGTGTGAGGGGATTCCTGTGCATTTCACTCTGCAGAGACAGGAGGGGTTGAACTCTCCTGAGCTAACCCCATGTTAACCCATAGAGAACATGTGTTACTATTTTTATGAGGCAATGGAAGATGTCATAGACAGGGAGAGGGTGCTAGAGGCTGCAGTGTGTGTGTGTGTGTGTCCCAGTGAGTGTCTGCACATGTCTGTAAGACACACTGAGGGTTCTGTGTGTTTAACTGAATGTGTGTGTAACTGTCTTCAGGGGGGAAGTATATCTGTTTGACTGTGTGTATGTACGTGTGTGTGTGTGTGTATGTGTTTGTGTGTGCACGCATGTCTGTCTGTACATGGCTGCAAGCCAAACTGTGTAAGAATTCTGTGTGTTTAACTGAATGTGTGTTTGTCTTCATACTGTCTTCTGTGAATACGAGTTTGAGTCATTCTGCACGTCTGTATCTTTGTGCACAACTCTGCCTATGTGTGTGTTTAGCTGGTGTGTGTGTGTATGTGTGCACGTGTGTGTGTGTGTGTGTGGTCCTCACCTGCAGGCGTCCAGCGTGCAGCTCCACCATGAGGTAATCCGTCTGCCCCGCAGCCAGAAAGAGTAGCCCGGAGCTGCTGGAGGTTCGGAAGCGGATGTGCAAAGCATTCCGGTTGGATGCCTCCACCGCCCTCAGCTGCACAAAGCCATTGCCATAGAAAGAGGCTGTGGAATTGGGGGAGTGGGAGGGAGGGAAGAAGACAGAAAATCCCCTCTTTTTAATGAACTGTTTCACTATTTCTTTTCCGAGACACTGGATAGCTTACTGTGAGGGTGGTTTGATGTGTGAAATTCAAATTGAAACAAGGGAAAAAGGCAATGGGAGATGTTCGGCTGAGAATGAGATGGGACTGTTTTTGATGTAATACATTCCTATTTCTGATGTCAGGATGTGCGGAAGGATTTTAAATTTAATGTCGGGTGAGTGAACCCCATTGCAAAGACGACAATAGATCTTTACATTTCATGGCAACTATGATAACCCCCATACACAGGTTTGAAAAACAATCAGACAGAAGATTAGATATCAGGGAAAGACTTTTATACTACAGGGGTCTTTCTTGGACGTCTCTCTAAATGATTATTATGATTCGAGTGAGGTTTGAATCCAGGTGATGTCCCGTAGGCAGGAACAAATTTAACAAACGCTCCCCTCCTTGCCCTACTCTTCGCCTCCTGCTTATAAAACATCAGTCATGGCTAAACCGGAAATTGCCGCTCAACACGAATGATGCAAAACCAATAATCTACAGAAGGTCCTCACTGAATCACACACGGAATTGTTTGGCACACCTATCTCTGTTGTAGTGGTATCATTTGAGAAAATGAACACATGTCTGCCAAAAAAAAGGCTTATGGACTAGCTAGTTTGCTGGGAGGAGGCCACCATTTACCTCACAGTGTGTGTGCATTCACTGCGCCTGTTACAACTCTTCCCTAACTCCCTCCCTGTTTATTCTCTCTCTCTATCTTTCTGTCTTACAGGTTAGACGTGGCTTCACTTTCCAGACCATTCATTTGCAGAGCTGCCAAAACAAAGCATATACAAACCCAGCAATATTACTAATAACATTCATAGCAAAGCTAAACAAACATTTGCAGGTGCATGCTCTGTGTGGTGCGTTATCAACAGCATATTTATATGATGATCTAAACAAGGACTGTCTGTGGCCAAAATGCATGCACACACACACACACACACACTACACTAGACACTCAGACAGATGAACTTATAAATACAGAGTAGCAAGACCATTCTGTTTAATTCAATAAAATACACATCATTACATTACTCTTACAGCCTACTTTGGTTCTGTGAATATTTAAGATGACAACAGAAAAAAATTTAACCTCAGCTTCAATAGTTACACAATAACAATATAACTGATTGTGCTCTCAGTTCTTCATACCTGATGGTCTCATAGTACACTCTAGGCTAGCACTTGCTGTGCTTGGCATGGCTGGCCCATTGTAGCCAATGGTATTTCTTTGCTGTAAGTGCACACTGGTGTTATTCAGATGCTGATACTGTTGTATGGTTTTCAAGACCAGCTGAGAGGTCTGGTTTCAGGCCTGACCTCTTGGGATTTAAGTGCTTGACGTGTGCCCTCTCAGTCTTTTCATTTCTCGCATTCCACCTTAATAACAGCTCCTTTGCCTCCCTCTTTCTCTCTTTATGTCCCCCCATCTTCCCTCTCCCTCTCAATATTTCCCCTCTCTCTCTTTTCATGTTACATTTCTTCCATTCTCTCTCTTGCTTGTGTGCGTGCTGTGGTGCCCCAGTGGCTATTGTATGGTGTGTCTGTGTGCATGTGTTGAGAGTGGGTGCTAGGGATGCGTGTGCTGGCATGCCTTGCCCTGACAGCACCTCACCCACAACATTACCGGCTCTGACAACGGCACATTGTCTGGCCTCAGCCGTCCACTGTGAGAGCCTGGACGCAGCTGTTCTTCCCGCTCTCTCATTCCCTCTATCTCTCTCTCTCTGCTTCTCTGCCACCCTGCATTGCCTTGTAATTTACACTAATGCGCCCTGCTTTCTCATCTGACGACAGAGAGCCCCTCACTGTCCTGGGTAAATGGGGTTAAAATCCACAAGATTAGCAGGTAACCCCTAATGTCTACTTTCTAATCTTCTAGACAAATTAGAAACTGCCACACAAAGAATGTACTCAAAGTACTTTATGCTGGTCCAGTCGACACTTACATGAACCCGGATCTCACAAACTACTTTACCCCAGCAGACACAGCTCCTCCCAGTGCAGTAGCAACAGGTACATGGTTACACACAGGGGTCAAAATGAACTTTTTAAAAATGTGAATATCTACAAGCCACTGACAGATTAATTGGTGAAATTCAGAAGCCATTCTAG
Source organism: Tenualosa thibaudeaui (assembly GCA_027481765.1). NCBI lineage: Eukaryota > Metazoa > Chordata > Actinopteri > Clupeiformes > Clupeidae > Tenualosa > Tenualosa thibaudeaui. The sequence goes on along the minus strand of JAIFZK010000018.1, from coordinate 7,036,653 downwards.
AGTAAATCAGTATTTTCTGACTAAAATCTGCTAGCCACTTTCAAAATTTACTAGCATTTGGATGGTGGCTGGTGCTAAATTCAAGTAGTAATGAAGAATAACACAGCATTCATCATTTGCACTCATCTCTGATACAACATATTACAAAGTCACTGCAGCATTATTACACTAATAATGTACTATTATTACACAACTGCATGGAGTTTTAGTGTCAGTACATGCTTAGATATGGTCTGCTTTTACATTATTCAATATTATACTAGCCAGACCAGTCTGACCAGTGCAGTAAACAATGAGATAACCAGACTAGAATGCTGGGGTGTATGTTGTTGCACATGATAAGAGACTGAAAAACTATTTAAGGGTTATCTAATGAAAATATGATAATGGCCTCTCACACTCTGAAAGTAAATATATACATATATTTTTCCAGTTCAAAAGAATGAGAAATACTTAATTCATACATGTATTACATGCACTGGGATGATAGATATTGTGAGATGACATATAATGTGATATGTAATATATATTTTTTCCCCTAAAAAATATGATTTAATATTAGGTTTTAATATTACATCCACATTCCCTTTGCAATGCATCTCCCTTCTTCCTCTGCAGTGTGCACTATTATGCTATTATGCAATGAATTAAGGCAATGGAATCACCAACCATGAGCAAATATCAGGATTTACACTTACATGCCCTGGAGACAAGGCTGACCTCTTCCATTTACATATGCATACACAGCCCTGTATTTTCGCAACTTTTTAGACATTCAAGCCTACGCCTTGGATGACAAATAGATATGGCCCCTGATAAGCATTTTTCACGTGTTATTGGATGCTGTCTTGACACGAGAGCTGGTTGTCACAAAGGTGCACATGTCCGTTGCGAGAGCGAGAGCAAGAGAGAAAGCCTCTGAGGCATTGCATAGAGATGTTTCCGAGGAGCTGGAGCTGTAACTAGATGTCTCTGTGTGACACCCATGCCAGGATTATAACACTATGTATTTACCAATTACATGTAATGTTTATAGTGTTTATTCAGTGCCAACATTCACAATTATTAGCACGCCCAGTGAAGCTGAGTAAAAAAGAAGCATCGAAAATAATCTTTTGGCAGTTGCTCTTAGTCTCACAGTTGAAACCTGAAAGGGAGCAAATTTATGCTGTGAAAAGAGAGTACTTCACAAAGAAATGTATATTTTGCTGTCAATAACATGTCCATCATATCATGTCTTGGCCATCTTCAGCCTTGTCTGGAATGCGAGGGGATGTTAGTCATCTGTCACCATTAGGGACAAGGGGAGGCTTCCCCTCTATCTCTCTCTCTGTACTTGACCCTGACTTTAAACTGTACTCTGAAAGATGGTGTGACAACATGCATTCAGCTGCAGCTGAAGCATGAGAAAAATGCACTTCAAAGAGGTGGGGGGTCCTGTGGGGTTGAGACAATTTACTGACACACTGTACCCACACTTTAATTGTGGTGGTGGAGAGCTGCTAATGCAAAAACATTTAAGCTCAACTTAAAAACCATGTTATGCACACCATGCTCAGCATCTGATCAAATGAAAAGTGCCCATGTATCCCCCTAGTCCTCTCAACCTTTTGTGGTAAACACAGACTATCCAGACTATCAGTTGTTCAATGGGAATTATTCAATGTGACAAGTCTGGTGGTCAATACACCCTTAAGCATATTGTGCTTTCAATGTGAAGCTTCTGACGGCACATTCAGAAGCAGCTTTGGTTCAAAGGACAGTCTGACACCCTGTTCCTGTCTCTGATTGGCACCGGGCAGTTAGAAGTCGGAACATGCCAAACAGAAACTGACCTCTTAATGGTAATTGTGTTGGACATTCCAGAGTTAAGTAATTATTAGGTCATTCCTGAAGGCTGCAGGTTACAACGATGAAAGACAGAGTGCAAGCATGACAGTCCGAAGACTTCCAGTCCCCTGTTAAACAGCAACTATAAGCTAGGCCTACTTATGACATCATTCTTCCCCTTTATATATATATATCCCCCACTCCGTTAAATCCCATATTCTGAGGACCTAATCCTGTTGGTCTGTAAACATTTCAATAGAGATATATTTATAATAAAATAAAAACCAATGTCATGACAAATATTGCCTTTTTCAGCCTATTGAAAAGACGTATTTATTGCCAAGCATAGTGTCAGAATTGTATGTAATTTTATATGATTTCTTACTACTCCTTTCTAACTGTCAAATGAATAATCTTTATCTATGTGCTGCTTCGAATTATCGGTCCAGCCAAGTCTGTACAGAATGTTCAGTCAACAACTGGTATGACACGGTGAAAACCTTAGAGATAGCCTTGACCAGTGGTCATGTGTCGATACTTGTCAGGAGTCAGCCTTTGGTATGTGCATGTATGTTACTGTTTAGGCTATGTGTTGTTTGCCTGCATCTAAATCCTTGAGCGTGTCCCTGAGCTATGTACTTGTATGGAATTCTGTCAGATTAGGAACTGGTCAAGTTTTTTTCTACTGTTTAGGATTAGATTTTCAAGTATGTGTAGAGCCCATTTTACTTTTAACTGATGAGAAGGATCCAGACGAGCTACGCTGTAACATCTTAGCCATCCTGTCTCAACCTCATGGGCGAGACAGAAGAGTGACTTAGTTTGATAGTCTTTAGACTTCACTTTGTTACTTCAGCTTTTTATTTCATCTACTATTACACCCAGTCAATAATTGTAATTCATTTAATTCATCTTATAATAAATCACTGATCCTGATCCAACGTAACTGAGACATCCAGTCTTCTATTCTGCTGGGAAGAAAACACAATGCAACTTTAAGGGGAACAGTGACTTCAGGTGAAAAGTCAAACTGGGAAAAAACCCCAAAATCTAAGAGATGGTGCCGTGACCCGGATACTAGAAAAGATTAAGAGACTTTCCAAAAATCCAGTGGGAGAGCTGCCAACTCTTCTGCCCTGGAGCTGTGCTTTGTGCATCTGAACTTGCCTGTGTGCTGACGGAGCGTGGGTGTGAGGGACGCCTCTACTCCAACTCTGATCTACATTAGGTGGGGGACAAATCTCTGACTCTTGTCCTAGTATAAAGAGACAATAATTAATAGCTGCCTTTCCTAGTTTTAGAATTAATAACTATCTGAAATAGAAGTTGGAAGTAATTTATGTACCTATGTCATTGGTTTATGAGCTCAAGAAACCATTGATATAGGACAAATCAAAGGCCTGAGTAAACTTACATTTGTGTGAATTAAAAGAACGGAATTCCAAGGGTGTGTACACCCAGAGTGAGAGAGGTACCCAAATAACTAGTTGAGGAGTTAAAGTGGTGACAGTGGCGTGATTGAATGTTTTAAAATATTTATGAGCAATCCTGTATGCAGTGTTCAGATATTGCATGTCTTGATTGATGTTATGGATATTTTGAACATTTACAATCATGGAAAAGCCTAGACATGGGTTTAGGTGCAAAGTGGGTTAATTAATGCGAGTAGGTATTGATTGAAACGCCTCTTTGTTTGTCACGTAAAGCTTAACTCGAAAGATACTAGTAAAGTGAGAGATTGCAATTAATCCTGTCTGAGAGGCAGATGACATGAACGATCGTCAAGTTTAGCCATCCTGTCTCAACCTCACGGGCGAGACAGAAGAGTGACTTTGTTTGATAGTCTTTAGACTTCACTTTGTTACTTCAGCTTTTTATTTCATCTACTATTACACCCTGTCAATAACTGCAATTCATTTAATTCATCTTATAATAAATCATTGATCCTGATCCAACGTAACTGAGACATCCAGTCTTCTATTCTGCTGGGAAGAAAATACAACGCAACTTTAGGGGGGAACAGTGACTTCAGGTGAAGTCACACTGGGAAAAAGCCCCAAAATCTAACAATAGTAAATCTAGGCGACCTTACTAAACAAGACATGACTATCCCACGGCGACAGCTTCAGTGATGAAGATCCCTGGAAAAGCTATGACAGCGGGCAAACAAGACCCTATAAATATCATCCGTCATGAAATAAGAATAGAAATAATAAGAAGCAGAAAGTTTTAATCGCAACCTGTAGAGAAACTACCACTACCTATTATTTGGCCTTGCCCCGAGCTTCATTAAAGTGAAGGTAGCCTGTGGCTGTGAATTCTGTGAGCTGCTCAACCATTGTTTTTTATGCCAAGATTTGGGAAAGTTCTTAAAACGGCCGCATGCTGTTACAGGATCATGCGTTTTGGCATTTTGGTTCCCTGCCTACAATCACCAGAACCATTTAAAGAGTACCACTGCAAAAAGCCTTTTGTCGTGCCTGGCCGGCAATTTATAGCTATGCGATTTATTGCACGAAGTTACATGCTTACCTCCGTTTGTTTGTCCGATCAAGAGGCACGCCAGCGTGAAGAAAAACATGGTCTTCATCTTAACCTCTGTTGTATTTAATATGTTTCCAGGGAATAACAATAAACTGTGACTACATATTTACTTTTTCTTGGAGCTGTGTGTGACTACACCGCAACCGGACACCACTTTGCGAAGTCTGGGCTTCTTCGGCTAGCTCACTCCGTGCAATGAGCGCTTACATCAGTCCCGGAGCTCCGCCTTCATGCGCCCCCTCCTCACAAGTTTAAGTTATGTTACTGCCTCGGAGTCAGAAATCTGTCAAATCTACTTAAACGTGAGAGCCTAAGAACAAAACGAATACTACTCCTACTACACGTAATAATAATAACTATTATCATTGTGTCACATTATCTATCGCATAGCCTGTAAGCCGTATATTTAGCATATGGGCTTTGCAGCTGTTCATGCCATCATTAGTGACAAAAAACTGAGCCTGTAAACATAAAGAAACGGGCCTAAGTTGCAATGGTAAGCCTTCATTTTGTCTCCTGATCAATCTGTTGAGGATCTCCTCTTTCATGTTCATGTTCATGTTCGTTATATTATTATATCATTATAACACACGCACACACGCAATGCCATGTTCATTATATATCATTACATTATTAAAAAATGGTAGTCGAGACGAACATTGGATTTTACTACAGTTACCACTTGCTCCATCGACATCTTTACTAGAGCAGCGTTGGAGTTTATGTTTTAAATTGTAGCCCCGCCTTCTGAGGATATACACCAATCGGATACAGTAATTTGCGAAGTGACCACTGACAGGAAGACATCTGCCGCTATCGCGCGGCACCGTTGGTTCTTGACCTGTGTGCCGCTGTGTCCGGCAACAACATGCCGGCTGTCCAGATGAAACCACGTTTCTTTCCTTTTAAAACGATGTTAGAAAGACAGTGAAGCGCACAGAGGTTTTAATGGTTAACTTAAGATGCACTGTGTCGCATATTTTCAGCCTCGACATAGGCTAGGGCACAATTCAGCCCTGACATTTAACAGCCTACCATTGTGCTAACCGGTAGGCATTCTTCGAGAATATTCCCGCGAGCAACTCAGGGTAAGTTGTAGGCTATTTAACATCCTGACGTTTTTAAAGGGTAACTGCAATAAATTTCCGTCTTTGTCCACGATGGGCGATATCTCATGCTGTTTTCCTGGCAGACACAAGCATTTGCTGTCAAAATCATGTTGCCCGACAAATTGTCACGTAATTGACATTGCCAAGTCTTTCAACATGGTATGCTTACCAAATTTTGAAATAAATCAGTCAAGCGCATACACTTTACATCTTATGTAAAAAGAATGCATTGAAGTTATTGTCGTGTAGTAAAGCTCCAGTGTCACAGTTTACACTGTCACAGTGTCACTGATGAACAGTAGAGGGCGTAGTGAATAATTCAGCATTGCATGTCCAAAATAATGCCCCTAACACACTATTTGATCTTAGGTCGGATGTTATTGTGTGCAAAGACAATTCTGACAGGGACCTTTTAATAAAGTACTTGGGCTTGACATTACCTGTTGGAAGCAGCTGTCAACTGGAGCACTCTGGACCAACATACCAACATAACAATGTGAGTGGAAATTACTATGTTTATAGTTGCAGTTTAGTTATACAGTTATAGTTGCATAGTGCTCTGAATACTGTATAATTTTGCTATGCTAACATATTGTGTTACATCTCCAGGATTGGCCTGAAGTACCATGTTTCCCTACCTGTGGCTGCTGGTGCCTTGTTTGTAGGGATTCCTTACAGTATTTCACTTGTAGCTCAGTGGCTGTATGGTTGGCCTAATAAACCAGGTTACAAGAAGTACATTGAGGGTCTGAAGCCAAGGTGAGTTGATTTTTAGCAATATGCAATATTGAAAATACGTCCTGCTTGTGATTTGATTGTAATCTAAACAAACCCCATTTGGGAAAAAAGTAAAGTCTTAAAATATGTAATATCCTTTCACAAGTGATGTGACATAATGTGGCCTCTGTGGAAACACGATTTAACAAGTCCACAGCAGAACATGTTCTTGAAGTGTGAAATATTGGTTAAAATGTTTTTGCGTCACTCTGCATACTTGATCATGCAGTTTGTTTGTGTGTGTGTGTGTGTGTGTGTGTGTGTGTGTGTGTGTTGTCCTTAGGCGCATATACTGTCTTTCTAGAGCAGTGCTGGAAATGCTGAAGTACTTCAAGTATGGCAGGCTATATTTCCAGTGGAAGGCTTGGTACAAGAATGTTGACAACAACAAGCATTATGTAAAAGTAAGAGTGTTGAACCTTGTAAGCCTGATTGAGAGCTTTCTGTGCTGTAGTTGAATATGTGTTTGTGTGTGCTCATATGTAATTTATCAGTAATGCTGAGTGATAATTCTCAATATTTCTGCAGATTGAAAAGGATGCAACAGTGATGATGTCCTATGTCTGGTTTTAGGGTATTACATATGGCCGAAGGGGCAAGAAGTTGGATTTATACCATTCTCCAAGTGTGGATCAACATGAAGTTGTACCTGTGGTTGTGTTTGTATATGGTGGTGCTTGGGGGTCAGGAGAGAGAAGCACATACTGTCTACTTGCACTTCAGATGGCCAAGGAACTCAATGCCACTGTGATTTGCCCAGATTACTCCACCTATCCAAAGGTAGCAAAGTTTTTCTTTTATTTGCCTTGAAAATAGTGAATGTTTTCTTGATCATGTTGATTGAGATATCAATTCTGTTTTGCCTTTTTGGTTTGTTTGTAAATTAAGGAAGTATGTTGTTATTGTGTGGTTTTCGTTTGCAGGGGAATGTGTTAAATATGGTTGAGGACATATCAGACAGCCTACTCTGGGTGAGGGAGAAAGGACATCTGTTTAATATTGACAAGGTATCTTGAATGCTAATAAAGTTTAGCAGTGTTTAGTTTGGAATAAAAGTTTTAGCCTTATAAGTGGCCTTATATCATATATCAAACGGAATGATACCAGAGAGGGTTCAAAGGTCTTTGATAATACAGCAAAAACAGGTGACATCCAATGATTCATTTTAAAGAGTACTGTAATGTTTTCGAGACTATAATTATTGTATTTTGAATTGTTTTGTAAGGGCTGCACATTTCACATTTCATTTTTGCCCTCAGGACAACATAGTGTTAATTGGCCACTCAGCTGGAGGACACCTCTGTGCTCTGACCACACTCTTCCTGATTGACGGAGCAGAGGAGCTTGGTATAGAGGCAGCTAAACAAACAGACATTAGCTCTGCAATCAAAGGAATTGTGGGTAAATGAAGACTAAATAATCTGTCAGTTGCTTTTGTTTTTAAACCTTAGATACCTGTCAGAATTAACTTTCTTTGAAAAAGATATTACTGACTAGAGATGCACCTGTTATTGTTATTGTTATTGATATCAGCTTTCAACAAATTTAAGGCTGATGTTTTCAATGTTGCAATAAATTATGTTACTGTGAAGGCACTGATTATCAGCCAAGTTATTTAAAAGGAGCTATGTCTAATACTTTTAGGTTAAATCATCCAAAAAGTACCTTGAAACAGCAAAGAACAACTGTATTGACATTATGTCAAAAATGGTCAAGCACAGGGTTAGATAATCACTGTATACAAATCAGCTAGCTTTGGCCCAGCTGCATTAAATGCAATATGAGTGAATGCAAAGCTGTGCTCAAGACTACTCGAGAACTACACAAAGCTGCACTGTGTTCAGCCTATCCTTATTATTATTATTATTAATAATTAGCTCTAATTAGTAAAAATTAGTAAAAATTTCCTGGGTGTGCTTTCCAGGGTTAAGTGGAGTTTACAACATCTTGGACCATTATCAGCATGAAAAGATGCGTGCAGTGGAATATGTCTCAACAATGCATAAAGCCATGAATGGGGTGCAGAACTTCCCTTATTACTCTCCTACTCATGCAATTAAAAAGCTTGATGAAGAAAAGATAAAAAGGTAATGAAAAGTAAATAGCTGCACCATTTGTATTTGTGCACTACCGGTCAAAAGTTTTGGGTCACTTGGATTGGATTTTCTTGTTTTTCATAATTCACACAATAATTTGTTGTGTTTATAGGAAACATAGCAAATGAAAAAGGCATACAGTTTTTCTATATCATTAATTAAATAATTAATTGGTTTATTTGAAATAATGAATGTGTTCCTTAGACTTTGTGTCCATCTAAAACGTTACCTTTTGTGGCAATTATAGGCTGGAAGAAATGAGGCATTCCAGATGTCAGTGTTTTCTAATTAATCTGATGAGATTTCATCCCATGCTTTCAAGAACATTGTCTACAAGATAGATTAACTCAGTGGACACTTCCTCCATAGCAAACAGTCAGGTTTTTCTGACAAAAGCCCCATAATATAAAGAAACAGTTGTGGCTACTTCATTCAGAATTCTGTAAGATGTAAAAATTCTGATTGATCGATGTTCATTTCAGATAAAATAATAATAAATAATTAATTATATCTCTAAGAAGGACTTCATGTCTTGTTCCTTTGCAATATTTCCTATTCAGAATAATTTCATAAATGTGTCCTTGCAAAACAACAAACAAAAAAATGTCTAAGTGATCTAAAACTTTTGACCAGGAGTGTATGTGTACATGTACTTGAAACATCAAACAATAAGACTGTGTAAAATGTTAACATGAATAGCAATTGATTTAAATGTTTCTGCCATTGATTTTGTTCATTGGTCCCTTCAGAGTCCCTCCCTTTGGCTTGCTTCATGGAACCAATGACATCATAGTTCCTGTGGAGTCATCAATAAGGTTCTCTGAGGTCTTGACGTCCCTCTGTGTTAAAGTGTCTCTCTATCTGCTGCCCAGACTGGACCACACAGACATTGTTACTGATCTGATGACACCAGACAGACATTTCTATCACACTGTCTATGGCTGTATCAAGCAGGAGTATGCTAAATTCTTTAAAGCATGCTGAATCATTCACATATTACCAATGAACTAAATGTTGTCTTTTTCTCTGACATTTTTTCACACTGCCTTTATACTCAACACAGTATTAAACTTCATTGTTATTTCTTTACAGACATTCCTTTTACAGTTTTTCTTCAGGTTTTTACAGATGTTACAGCCCTGTTAAATTGATCTGTGAACAGATACTATTAAAATTGTATGAGCAGAAAGACTGAATTCAATTCATTACAGAATAAGATGTGGTTACAAACCCTTGAAATGTTGTTGGGTTGGAGTTGTTGTCAGGGAGTGAAAAGCAGTCAGTGAGTTCTTGGAAACATAATTTAAGTGTTAAGTTCACTCGAGTGTAAAGAAAACTAGAGAACCAGGGGTATTCAGAGTAAGGACAACATGAGCTGCTAGGAATTTGAAGCAATCATCTTAAGTCTGCTGATTAATACGTTTAAGCTTGATTGCTGTGTTAGTGATCTCCTGGCACAGAGGTATGTTACTTCAGAGGAGAGTTTGTTTCGCTAGCAGATTTGCAGAGTGATTCAGTTTATGTTCAACAGCTGCACTCTACTGCAGAGAAGGCTGTACATGACGGGCTGTTTGGCAAAATATGTTTTGTGTAGTGAAGGCTGTATTAGTTTACATCAGTCACACAGCAGATGGCAGCATTTTCTAAGCATTATATCGGACGCTGCGCTGTGCTCAACTACCCATAATGCCGAGAAGGAGTATTGCTGGACCTGGGACGAGATTGTGTTGTTGGGATGTTGAGGATTAAAGATGGCCACTATCTGAAGGAACAGGAACATTGACCACTTTTGAGATTGTGGCATCATGTGTCAATTATGGATGCAAAAGGGAGTCAAAGCGTGCCGTTGACACTTCGCAAATAATCCCGCTGCTCCTAGATTGGGAATTTATCGACCAAAATACAGGTTTACTGGTAAGTGACAAAATTAAATCCGACCACTGGAAACAGCGTTAGCTGGCTAAGCTAGTACGCTAGCCAGGCAGCAGTAGAGCTAGCTCAAAAACCCAGATATGTACTTCCATCTCACCCCTGCATGAAGAGTTAGCTTGCTTTGCTTCACTGGACACCACCTAACGCTAGCTTCTAGTCAATGGCAATATCCGCTCCCAAGAAAAAAATATTTCAGAAGCATATTCGTAAAACGAATCACATTACAACCGTCTATGGAATTTGTCACTGAAGTAACATTATTGTGACAGCTACTTGGCTCTCGTTAGCTGATGTTGCTGTCGCCTCTATTTATACAGTAACGTTAAACGTTAAGGTTAACGTTTACGTTTATTCAATTTGTAGCCTCCAAGATTTTGATATCGTCCCTCCCGGCGTTTCGCATTTAATACGCCGATGGCATAATGCAGCACACGTCCGTAGTTGTTGTCAATCGTTTTTTTTTCACATGTGAAGTATCTGAATATCTGGTCACCAGTTTTGTTTATTATTTAAACCCAGCGTTAGCTCCTTCAAAGGGCCTGCCGCTCATAAAAACAAGGTAACGTTAAGGTTAGCCTGTTCGAGTCGACGGATCCATCCAAGCAGCCTACTAGACAGGTTTGGGGTCTGGTGCTAACTGATAAACTAACTTGAATGTTTGTTGTGGAAATTGTTTTGCATGATGCTAAATTACAGTTTATTGCCCTGGTATGTTGTAACCAGTGATTTTCTTTTTCTTGCTGGTGTTTGACATTACAAATAAGGCCACAGTACCCTTTCACCTTTAGTACTTAACCAGAAATACCAGGTTGGAGAGGGTTGTTTTTTGTGCAACTTAAGCATAGAAGTCATTGAGAAATAAATTGCTGTTATATGATTACCCTATCAGATACAGATCAGCTTGAGTTAGTGTGTAACGCTGGATAGCTAGCTTTTGCGATGGATGACTTTGTGTTTTCCCAGAATGTTTCTGACACCGACGCATATTACGCAGTGTCAGTCAGCTGGCTACAGTATAACAATAAACAGTGAGCTCTGTATCAATGCAGTCAGTGCATGTCTCCTCAACGTCTCTGACATCAATCGGTGGGATTACTGTCCAAGAGAAATTGTCAACTCCGGTTAGTAGTTGCGTGCTTGGGTTGCATGACGGAATGTAGCGTTAACGTTGTGAAATCCAGAACGCAAAGGTCCGATTTTAGATTTCCGACATGCCCGTAAAGTCCTGGCTACAACCGGAGCGACACTGAGACAACACAAACACACCAGCCTCCGGAAAACCTCTCACGCATTTTTTTGCCCTCGGTTTTGGCCATACTTGCCTCCTGTCCCACCATTCTACCCAGCTGTACCACCGCCCAAACAACGAATGGGGAGAAGAGTGGAAGCACGCAGTTGTGTGTGATCTTCAGTGGAATGCAGATGTAGTATTCAGGGAACACAATTTGAACTTGGTTGCTGTTACAGCTATCTTGAAGATTTGTCTAACCACATTAAATGTGAAATAATTGCCAGTCTGTCTTATGTCAGATTGCAGCATCTGCTGATGATTGTGGATAGTTTAATATTGTAAGCTATGAAACCATGATGGAGACATTGCATTTTTCTTGAGTCAGTAATTCAACGAGCCACGTCAGGTGTCAGTTCTTAGCCTGTGGTTTGGGACATGTATTGTATACCAACATGTAGTAGAGTACATAAGTTGAATTGTTGTATAGAAGAACTATTTTTTTTTTTTTACTTTTATGCTGTTCACTGTCTTTATCCAAATGGCCTGGCTGTGGTGTGTGTATATATATATATATATATATATATATATATATATATATATATATTTTTTTTTTTTTTACACTGATTTTTTTACAGTCCAGTAATGAAGGGCCACGATCAAGCTGATTTGCCCAGGCTGCTGCCTCCTCTGGCTTTCTCAGGCGTCACAGCCAGGAAGCACTGGCTGACTTAATTGCACAAATTGGTTGGGATGGGATGCATGACGAAGGAGGAGGAGGAGAATGCTCACAGGGCGGATGTTGGGGCCTGGGTACCAGGGATCGATGGCAGAGAGGCATGGGCTGCTGGCTTAGCCAGTGCTCAGTAGGTATTTCCCAGAGCTGTGATGAGGATGCGAGAGGATAGTGTTAGGGCCTTCATCAACTCAGTAACATCACTACTACTACTGTCCATTCTAACAATTGCTTGCACTAATAGCCTATAGGCCACTACTGTTAGTAGTCTAATATTGCTACTGCATTCACATTAACAACTACAACATCCATAGCAGAAACAGCAAAATAGTGCTAGTTTTGTGTTCTCTTGTGATTTCTTGTTATCTATCATTTAATTTGGGTTACATTTAGGTTGAGATGGAGTTTTCTTTCTAAACTGAATGGGCTAAATCAGAGTTGGTTGATAGGCTGTTGATGACACACAAGGACTGTGAAATCTAGAATATTCTACCCCCTGTCTGACTGGAGTGGTGTCTCTTGTCAGTGTTTGTTATCACAGCACCCTAATGAGTGGGGTTGATATGGTCTGTGTCAGGAGCTACACAAATACACAATTTAAGGTGTGATTTCACTGAATTCTGCACGAGATCAAACAAAAACCATTCCATTGTCTTAGGCAAAGATTGTTTAGTATCTTAGTATCTAATAGGTCCAGTTGTTGTGATGACTTGTGGTGACGTCCCCAGTTAATGAGAGCACCCATGTGGACTGGCGTGTACTACTATCTCGGTTTGCACACCTCAAGGTGTTTTGAGAATTAATGCTGTGTTTTTTTTCCCTTTTTCTGTCAAGTTGCCATTTTGAAAATCCACAGCAAGGAAAAAAAAAGGTCCTCAAAAATGTTGATGTGTGAGGCATCAGCAAACTGCAGCAGCAAGCTGAATATTTAATGAAGGTTTGCTGCCTGCTGCTTCTACTTGCTTCCCACCCATCACTCCCCACCCCACCCCCGTTAGAGTGCCCAGATGGTATGCACTGGTGTGACATGGCCCACCCGCATGTCGGGAGTCAGTGACGGTGGGGGATCAGCTGTGCCAGTCCCTGTAGGCCTCACCGCACGTTGGCACACCGAGTCTCCTGGTACTGCCAGCCAAGGGGCTTGGCTCTCTGTGGCTCTCCATCCATCGCTTGCCTTCCGTGCTTGTGCTCGCGCAAGCTCCCTCGCTCCCTCTTTACCTCATTCTCCTTTACTCTCCCTGGAGTGTGTTCTTGCTCTCTCTCTTTCTCTCTGTCTCTCTCTCTCACTCGTTCTCTCTCCAACTCTCTCTCTTTCTCTCTTCTGCTCATCATCGTTCCCTCTGTTTCTCTCAGTCTCTCTTAGAGCACTGCCTGGAGTCATTTAGCTTGGAGCATTTGATCGATCAAATCAGGGGTGGATTGTTTTTGTTATTAGTTAGTCCTTGTTTTTTTTCCTTTCTTTTTTATTTTCTGCTCTTTTTTTGTGTAAACCAACGGGAGCAACCTCCCCTCCACTGCGAACAGAGATGCTGGCAGAGCACCGGGAGAGCAGCAGGTATGGAAAAAAAAAATGGCTGATTAGCTCGTCGCTGCGGTGACAAGGGTTTGTTTACAGTTTCAGGAGCTTTCTCTTGCGTTTATGTTTTATTGGTCTGCGTCAGTAACTCTAAAATGGCTTCTGTGATGTCTTTGCATCCGTGGTTGTGGTACTTGCACTGATTTGTCGAGCAGGGAGACGTTTTATGGCTGTGAAAAACAGTGTGTTGTTGGGCAATTAGCCTAGTTTTTTTGCCTGATAGACACATTTTATTATCACTTAAGACCACACTCCTCACCACTCCTCCTATCTTTCTGATATAGATTAACACCATGAAGAAACTGAATTCCCAGTCATCTGAGAGAAAACCTAGGGTATTGTTCATAATCTTTCTTTTTGGTTGCCATTTTTTTGGTGGATTTCTTTTTTTGTTGGCGGTTGGGCAGAGAGCTCCAACAGGGAGATCCATCTGCCAAAAGCAGGTTCAGCACAGACAAATACACATTATTTGTTATCAGTAAATTTTTTTTTGTCTGTTAAATTTGTCTGATCTGCAGGACGTTAGTAGGTTTCCGATTAATTTATCGGTCATCCAATTAGCTGCCCTAGCCTTATTTGGTAATTTCATGCACGTCTGTTGATGGTTTGTTTATTTTTGTCAGTATAACAATCAGGTTAGGCCAAATGGATGTGCATCCTGAATATAACGTCACAAGAAGATACAATTTGGCACCAGCAATAAATGATTAATTCAGTGGAACAGCAGGAAGTGACTGTATAACCGATGAGCTGCGCATCATACTGTGTTGGACAGGGACGAAATGAAATCGGAAGGAGAAGGACAAGCTCACAATGGTCAAAGCAATGACTTCCTCTTCTGCTTTGTGTTTATTTATTGTACAGGCCTAAAATAGGCTGCTCATCTAATAAACCAGATTTGCAGCATATACTTCTGGGGTATCCTGCTTAGGGTATTTTTTTACATAGTGTTCCTCACAAGTACTGACTTGAGCAGAGGTCAGGCTTAATGATTGGTTGTTGAGTGTGCCAGGGAAGGGTCCTAACTTGAATTGCATTTTCTGATTGCATGTTGTGATAGGGTTGTGTGTGTGTGTGTGTGTGTCTGTGTGTGTGTGTTTTTTCACTGACAACAAGTTGTGACTTGTATCAGACAAGGCCAGTAAAGTTTCCCAAGCAAAATGACAGAGCCTCTACATTGCGTAGCTGTCTTTGCATCTCTCTCTCTCTCTCTCTCTCTCTCTCTGTGTGTGTGTGTGTGTGTGTGTGTGTGTGTGTGTGTGTGTGTGTGTGTGTGTGTGTGTGTGTGTGTGTGTGTGTGTGTGTGTGTGTGTGTAAGAGAGAGAGTAAAGAGTCCCCAAAAAAACCATTACGGAACAAGGGTGTTTTTGCAATTACATCACTTCAAGCTCTCCATGGCGAGTTTTTTTGTGTGTGTGTTTGCGCGCGGCAGCAAGAGTGAGAGAAAAGGAAAGCAGGAGAAAAAAGGGTGTACAATACCCCCCTCCCCTCCCTTTTTGGGGTGCCTTGCCTTTTAGCGCTACTTCCTCAGAAAAACAGGCACTTTCAAACCAACGCAACCTTCCCAGACGCTCAGTGAAGCTGGCAGCTCTTTTAGAGAACACCATGAAAGACTTGACGGGACAACAAAGGCCAAGACAAAAAAGACATTTCTACAAAAAAGATTTAAAAGCTTTTAAATCTCATTTGTAACAGGCTACTTCTCATCATTTGAAAAGGCATTCACAGCAAACTCCATATTTGCCCTTGGAAAAGACAGCTTGTTATATTCTGACAAATCAAATGTAAATCTGTGTGGAAAAAAATGCTAGCCCAATGTTAGCATGATTTGCAGACTGTGAGAAAAGGCAATACTGGTCATTAGGTACACTGATTGCCCTTGTTGTCACTCAGGTAAATGACATCTGTGAACTCAGACTGATGCAAGTTGGAAATCAGAGGAAATATATCCCAGGTTCCCACTGGCAGTCTGCCACACCGGCATACTGAGTGACATACTTGAGGTACTTGAGTTCATTGAGTAGCCTACCTACCTCTCTAGCAAGACATCAGGGATAATTGTATTAGCTATCACTGTAGGACCAAATGTCCTAGGACATGTGATTTGGGTGGTGCATTGGATTGTTTCAGTTTCTATTTTCAGAAATATATTCCGCCCTTAACTTTTATTTTTAAAAGGCTCCATTCGATGGCGCATTCAGCAAGTTAATCTTATAGTGAGGGTTTGGGTAGCAGTCAGGTACAAACTCTAGTGACACTTTGTGCTCTGCAGAAACTTTTTGGCTATCTAACTTGCTCTCCAACTGCTTGCCCAGTTGCTCTTGACGGCTGTTGCACATAACTTCCAGTGGACTTTTCAGATAAGGCGGGCATTCCTCCAGCATGTGTATGATGGCTGTCTCAAAGCCTCTAGCAATAGCTTGCTAACATCTTTGGCACGGACAATCTTGGAATGCTTTGCCAGAGATCATTTGGCTTCATTCGGAAGCATCTCTTTCCTTTTCAGGTCTGTGTTGAGAGTTCATTCCTGTGTGATTCCCCCTTCCCTCCCCTGTTAGTGGGTGTTGATGTAACTCTGCTGTGAAGGGCACATTAGCAAATGTCTCACTGTTTGTGCTTCTTTAGCATAATAACAATCATCTTTTGGCCACATCTGTTGGATTGGCAAGCAGAGACATGCCCCTGAGCACCTTGCAGTGTCAGAAATTGACATTAAAATAAACTCTTCCTTTGAACTTTGTGAAACAGGAGAGAATCAGTCAGGGATCTAAGAAGTGGAAATTGTTGTGAATATTTTAAAATTTACTGCGATTTGATACTTTTCCTTACAATTGTTTGACCCAGAACACAGTGTCTGTGGGCGAGACAAAGAGTGGCACCAGGCCGTACTTTCACCCGAGGATAATCAGTGCTCTATCTTTAGAGTGGCATTGTGTCCAGCTTCACGTGCCCAGAGCCCAGGGAGAACAATGAGGCGTATGTAAACCATGAGTCTGTTCTGATGGAGGAGGCGGATGAGGAGGAAGAGGAAGAGGAGGAGGGTGTTTTCATCATGGTGAAAAGTTGCAGTGGCTGCTGCTCCTGCTTTTGTGGTCTGGCTGTGTCTTTCACTGCTCACCCATACTGCTTCTCCTGCTTCTTGCTTTGTGCACATCTGGCTACTTCTGGTTTCACTCAGGTTTGGGGTTTGGGACTCTGTGTGTGTGTGTGTGTGCCTGTGTGTGTGCGCCTGTGTGTGTGCTTTGTGTGTGTAATGGCGTTGTGCTGGACTGTGCTGGCTGACGCAATTTTATTTTTCTCATTATAACGCACGGAGACTCCATGCCCATTTTTACAACACCGCTGTTTCCCTTGCTAAAGCAAATGTGTGTCAGATGTGTGCCCTAGATAGCCATGTGTTCTGAATCCCCCACCTCCCCAAACACACACACACACACCTCTGCAGCCCTCCATCTGAAATGACATCATAAACCCTTTTGTGTCTGTGCAGGCGGGCAGCTTCACAGACATTATAGCAAAGCAGATACATGATAGCTGTATCGTGAAAGATGGCACTACCATAAATCCTGCCCTTATGAATAGGCAATCAAATAATGGTCAGTAAAAGGCACAGCTGATGTTTGGACTCCATTTCTGTTCCTAAAGGAGAAGCTATTCGTGTTACTATAAAAGCTTTGTGGTAAAATTTGGTGCTTGTGCACTTACCAAATTGATTTGAACAGTTGTTTGGTTTAGCCTTATTTTTAGCATATTGAAATGAGCAAAGTCAGAAGAGTCTCTCCCTGTTCATTTAGATGGGAGCCTGATCTTGTTTGCCTGAAATAGCTGCTTAGAGACATTGCCAAGATGGCTGCTACCTTGGGTGACTTGGTATGCAGACTTTGGCAGTCTCTACCTGAGAACAGACAAGCAGAGAGTCTGTACCCCACTGTGAGTCTCAGTTCTTCTTCCCTTCTACACACACACACACACAGATAAACACAGTGGATGGAGCAATAAGAACCTCTCAAGATGAGACATGTTCTGTGTCTCTCTCCTTGAGTGCTGAGTTGAATGTGGCCTAAATAACAATGTGTTCGGGCGGACTGTTGTTGACAGTACTAGGCAGCCACTGGTTCCATCTCCAGATGTGGGGCAGATTTCAATGAAGGGCAGCCAGAGGCCACTGATGATGGGGAACACATGATATGTCTGGGAAGGTCATAGCATCACCGCCTCCATCTGTTACACTTTAGAGGTGCAGTTGGCAATATGTTTATGTCTGGATTTTTCTTTTTTTAATAAAAGAGAAAAAAGAGATTTCTTAGAAGAGATAAAAAAAAAAAAAAAGATTTCAAAGCACATTGCACCTTTGACGTGCACACAACAAGCCTAGTCTAAATGCTTCTGTTCTCTGGTGTGGTGCCAAGGTGGGATGAGACAGGGAAAGCTTTTAGTGCATTTGTGTTTGGGTATGTCCTTCATTTCCCTGGATTCATTGCGGCGATGGCCATCTCTTCTCGTCACGCCTTCAGCCAGCCAGCCAACCTGTGTGTGTGTGTGTGTGTGTGTGTGTGTGTGTGTGTGTGTGTGTGTGTGTGTGTGTGTGTGTGTGTGTGTGTGTGTGTGTGTGTGTGTGTGTGTGTGTGTGTGTGTGTGTGTGTGTGTGTGTGAGGCAGACGCTCCTGTGGTTGTTAAAGAGTCTGAGTCAGTGCAGGAATGCAACGCCTCTTATGAAAGCAAACCTGGGCTTTTGTGGTCATAGACCCTGCAGACAAGGGCTGATTCTGCATTAGCTTAGTGACTCGAGCGCAAGCTTCTGGATGAGTGGAAATATTCCCTCCAGTAACCAGTTTGCATGTCCTCTGTAGTGTTTGTTAGAGCCTGTGACTTTGACCTAGCAACTAGGCCTACATGTTTAGGACTGAGTTAGGAGAGTTGGGTTATTATGACATTGTAAGATGTCTCACCTACTCCCTAAACCTCGCATGGACTTGTCATACGTTTTCAAATTAGTGTCTGCGGTCTCTACAAAGGAGGATTAATGATCAAGCTGCATTGAAAGAATCCCACTAACATTCATCTCTTCCAGAGGGTGAGAGTGCAGATGTGTAGTCAAGTGCAGAAGGAGGTGAAGGCAGAGTGGAGAGGGCAGGGGGTTGGAGGTAGGGAAGTACAGGGTAAGTGCTAGGTAAGGAGGTGCTGTCTGAAGAGCTGGGTCTTCAAGGAGCAGTGTAATGGTGGTTCTCTGCGGGGAAATGGTGCAGCATAATGATGGTTCTCTGAAGGGAGTGAAGTGCATGCTAGTCGCTCAGTAATCCCACACATGTGACTTTTAGATCAAGTGTCTGTGTTTGCTACATTATCAAGTCTTGTGGCGTTTTGAGTCAAATCTGTGCAATTTCCAAAATGTGACACCCAAGTGAACTTGTTGCTCAAAAACACAAAGCCTCATAAGGAGGCTCAAAAGGACTGTTTTAGCTAGCCTTTACCATCCAACACCACCCCCACACAGATTTATGACAGAGCCTCACCAACTGTCAGCACCTCCAACTACTGCAGCCCTGTGCCCTGTGCCGACCCCCCCCCCCCCCCACCCCCGAGTTAGGAAGGCCAGGCTGTTTGCCGTGTCAGTCTGATCAAAGCATCGGGATGTGTTGAGTCACGCCTGAGCCCATGCCTGCCCCCATGCCTGCCCCACCCTCCCACTTGTTATGTCACAGGAAGGAACTCTCAGCAGGCCAGCATGGGAATGGAACCCTGGCACAGAGTCACTGGCTAACGCAGGTCACATTCCTCAAAGACCAGAGAGAGGACCAGTGGATTTGTTTTAGTGCTTTTACATAGTGCTTTTACCACTCTTTCTTAGTAATAGCGGAGTAACCTCTATTAGTCTACAGTCATTTCTGGAAGTATCAACCTCAGGTCAGTTTTTTAAAAAAAAAAAACCTCAGTTTACTAAACATTACCCACTGAATCACAGTCAGCTCAGATCAAGTAGAATGATGAAAAGAAATGCAATCCTGTTTATAGCCCTCACCCATGTATAAACCTCATAGATTTAGCAAAATCAATGTCTTATGCCTTGGTTAATAATCAGGAAATGCCTGTAGTGATTTGTCAATCAAACCTGCAAACGAGTTAAATGGTTTGATCACAGAGGTCACAAGTCAGTGAAACCATCAAACAAAATAGGAGGAAACAAGGAAACACACAGTCTGTCTGCAGTAGTACCCAATCAGGATTTGAGTGTGATGGCAGCCTGATTCAACCGGCATGATTTCAGTTCCTGTCCTGTATTGTTAGACCAGTGGTCTGTGGACCCACGCACTGCTGTCTAGGGATGTGGGTCAGCTTGCTCTTATCTTGGTAAAATTAGCCTCCTACCACAGTCCAGACTCAAGACCAGAATGGTGTGGGGAAAGGCTGGCCGAATGGGACGGAACTGTTGGATTTCCACCACAGCTGTTCATATCTGCCTGTCGGACAAATGGCCGCGGGTGAGACGCTTTGACCTCCCAGCAGAGGCTGAGGGCAACATGACTGAAGGATGACTTAACAATTTTTATTTTTTTTCCTGTTCAGTAATTTATGCTGGGAATCCTACTTTGCCAAAGGCTTAGGCAGCTGGGATAAGCTAGCTTATTGCTACTCATCATCATCTTATTTATTGAGACTAATTTAATCATGATGAAAAGGCCATTGATGTTACTGTGCTGGTGAACAAGTGCAGTGCTACTTTTGTTGAAAAGGCCACATTGCTACATTGGGACTTTTCTGCTCTCCCATGCCGGAGTGTTCCTGTTTGTATGAGTGTGAAAATAACATGAACCGCCTGGGCACACCGCCACTGTAAATGAAGCCAGGACACACACACACACACACACACACACACACACTTTTCTGTCTTTCTGACACAGCTGACAGCAGATTGTGAATCCATCATGGCTGCCTGTACTTTCCTCTAAGCACCCTTGTCATATGTCATGGAAGGTGCTGTACAATGACGGAGATAGTCTCTTCTGATGTCCACAGCAGGTGTAAAACACACATGCGCACACACACACACACACACACACACACACACATACACACACATTCACCATGAATCTGATAATAAAAGAATTCCAGCCCTAATATTCTGCTTACATGGCACTAAAGCTGAGTTCTGAGCACAGGGAATGCCAGACCAGTAGTAGATGACATACAGATTTTGTCAGAGTTAAATTACGCCCATGTGTTATTATCCAAATTACTCCCATAAGCAATTGTATTTTCTCCAGTGAAGCGTTTACCCACGGTGACCTCAGCCAAAAGCATTTCACTGCACAGTACTCAGTGCAAGAGGTCAAAGCACCAGTTTAATTAGTTTTGGCCTTGATTGTTTGCAGAAAGCAGCATTTGCCAAGCAACCTCTAGCACCGGTTCTGTCTGTCTTTTTTTTTTCCCCTTCTCTTGTTCTCTCTGCTGCTTTCAAAATGCACAAAGACCTCCTGGAGGGCAGGTCCTTCACACCTTGTGTTTGCTGGGCCTCAGGGGCTATTTGCACCGGCCTGCAGCAGAAACAGCTTCAGTCACTGAGGCATTGGAGGTGGTGGTGGTAGCGTGACCATTTATTTCTGGATGATGAACTCGACCCACTCGTCAGGAAACCTGGGCTGAGTCGCTGTCGCAACAGCAGGTTCACTGGTGGGTCATGCACTCTGCAGCCAAAACATACCAGTGGAGACTAAATGGCTCTGGCCCGTACCGGTGACACAGACCTCCTTCGCCCTCACCCGGGCTGTTATTTAAAACCGGACGGTTGCTGTGGACCAGAATTACCCTGGCGTGCATCCGTGTGTGGCACTGTGCCCTTGTGTTTGTTGCCTTGCTGTCGCTATGACATAGAAATGCGGAGAGAGGGAGAGATTGAGTGTCACGGGGCTCTGAGTTAGCATTCAAGCTCAAGGGATTATTGCTGTCTGACACCTTGTTTGTGATGTGGTCCACAGCTCTGTGTCTTGAGAAGGCTGTGGCCAGATTGATAGCATCTTCAAAGAGTGCTAGATGAGCTTCTTATCACCTGCTGCATGTTTTTGTAGTCTGGACTCTCTCTCTCTCTCTCACACATACACACACGTGCAAAGAATTAACAACACAGCGTGTCATGGAACCATACATGCACTGACTAAACTACACAGGGTTGTACAGCCTTTACCATCCAACACCACCCCCACACAGATTTATGACAGAGCCTCACCAACTGTCAGCACCTCCAACTACTGCAGCCCTGTGCCCTGTGCAGACCCCACGCATGCGTGTGTGTGTGTGTGTGTGTGTACAGAGTATTGGATAGTGTGCTGTTTCTATCTACTTACCTCATAATGGGAAAATAGTAAGGTTGTAGAAGGTTGCCCATGTTGACATTTCTCTTGTTTACATGGAGATGGAGAAAGAATAGTAGTGTAATGGAGCCTTGCTGAGCGTTTTATGAAGCATTTTGTCTTAGCTGTGTGTGCCATGTCTTTGAACCCTGTTGGGTCCTTGCAGTCAGCTCAAGGTTCTAACAAAATAGCATGCCTTTGTAGGAAAGTCCTATTCCTCCCTTCCCCACCTCCCCCTCCCTATCCCTCTCTCTCTCCATCTCTCCACTCAGTGAGAGTAATTTGCTGTGAAGAGAAGACTTTCTCCTCCAGGGAAGAAGGGGAATTCTGTACTGTGCAGAGGAGATTGTCAGAACTCTTCACCATCAGGGATCCCTCTGAGAGAACAGATCCAGAGAAGCGATCTACTGCAAATAACGCAAACACAAATAGAGGCTTTAAAGCGACAAAAATGTTCAGTGTGTCCCGTTGTGAGTTTTTGTTTTTAACCTTGATTTCATGTCTGAGTAATTGGCTGGCTTGTGTTTGGAAAACTTGAAGCCCAGGAAATAGCCCAGTCTTTCTGCAGACTGAACATGTTGGCAGGCAGCCCTTGCTAACCACCGTCCTTGTGAGGATAAATTGTGCAAACCAGGCCCTCAGATGCAGAAGTCAGGGCACAGTGTTAATAGTCACTCACTCTTGTCTACATGCCAACTTGAATATCAGACTGGTTTCTGACACTGTTTAAAAAAAACAAAAAACGTAGCCTATGCCTTCTACGCACTTGAAGCCACTTTACATAAATGTGTACGTTAGCCAAAATAAACAAATATGATTGTAGATTTCGGCGTGCAAAACCACACCACTGATATTGCTGGCAGTTATGTAGTCAAGGCAGTTATCAAGATGATGAGTGTGTGTGTGTGTGTGTGTGTGTGTGTGTGTGTGTGTGTGTGTGTGTGTGTGAATGTGTGTGTGTTGTGCAGGTTGCTTTGTGGAAGTAAGTGCTGAAGAATTTGATAGAGCAGGATGAACGAAGCCAATGGGCTCAGCAACTTGACCTCTTGCTGGCCATGAAATGCCAAATCACTTTATCCCTAAGTGGCAACACCCATCCTTTTCCTGCGTCTCGCGTCTCTTATTTCCTTTTTCTCACTTTTTTCTCTTTTCTCTCTATTCTCTCTCTCTCTCTCTCTTTCTTTCTCTGATGCAGGACTGGCTTTGCCCTGAGGAAGCAGCTCAAGATGAACATGGTGAAGAGAATCATGGGCCGTCCGCGGCAGGAGGAGTGCAGCCCGCAGGACAACGCGCTCGGCCTCATGCACCTGCGCCGCCTCTTTTCCGAGCTCTGCCACCCGCCACGTCACATGACCCAGAAGGAGCAGGAGGAGAAGCTCTACATGATGCTGCCCGTCTTTAACAGGGTATGTGGGGGAGGGGCAGGGCATATGAGATATTCATACACTCTCACACTGTTCTCCTTTTGTTCTCTCTCCATCTTTTTTCTTCATCACTCACTCACTCACTCACTCACTCACACACAAACACACACAGATACTGACACACAGACATTCTCACTCACACACACACTCATAAGGATAAACATACATCCAAAAACATACACCTATAACCACACACACACTCAGCAAGAGTAGCAGTAGGAGTTTTAAATTATGACAGTTTCTGACAGTAGGGAGGACTCAGAGATGCATTATGGTTCTGCTGCACACACCACACTACATACACAAACACACAGGCTCATAAACACACAGACTCATAGGATCAAATAAAGATGTGCTCACTTAAACATACACACGCTCTCACACACGCACACACTCACTCTCACAGAGACCCACAGGAGGTTCTCCTCACTGGGTAGGTCTGTTTTCCTGGGCCTGCCTTTGAAGAACTGCACTTCCGCCAGGCATGGAGCTCCTTGTGCTTTTTAACATAACATAGCACAGTACAACAGCCCACAGGAGGGCGAAGGCCCTCTGCCTGCCTGCCTGCCTGATTGCCTTCCTTCAGCACAGCCATGAATATTTAATCCCATTTGCCCTGGTTGCAAGACCTCGTACAAGAGGTTTGGCCCACCCGGGTGCTCTTGCAGAACGTCGAGGTTGTGTACCTGTGTCTAAAATATTCATGCTTATTTACCAGGATGGGATTGTTGCTGTTTGTGTGTGTTTGTGTGTGTGTGTGTGTGTGTCAGGATACAGGCTCTGACCCAGCGTCAGGTACTAGGCCTTTTGAAGTGTGTGTAGTTCTGCATAAAAATGGCCTGATTATGAAGAAGCACCAGTTGAAGTGAAGTCAAATGGCAATTAAGACCCTGGAGAGGCCTCCCCCAGCACACTGGCAACACCTGGCTGTGCTGTTCAGAGTTATAAAGAAGCCTGACAGTGAAGAGCCGTGATCACTGGTGCCAGCGTTGTTATTGCCGTTTGTCGTTGTCGACACCACCTCTGCCGTTGTTTGGCAGTGAAAAAGGGAAGAGACCTCCGCGGGATGGTGAGGAGTGCTACTGGCTCTCGAGTGGAAAGCTCTCCACCACTGAAAGGGGACATGCGCTATTGGCAGGGTTGTCATGGTGACCAGCAGCATCATCCTGTCGTGTGTGTTTGTACGCACGCTTGTGTTGTGTTGTGTTGTGTTGTGTTGTGTTGTGTTGTGTTGTGTTGTGTTGTGTTAGACAGATAGAACATTGGCTCTGCTAAAATGGCCAATGATTGCAGTTATGTCAGTCAAACTAAACCTTGTCATATAGCAAGAGATGGTTGATGTTCTAAACTCAGCATCAGGCATTTTGCTCTGCACATACTGAAAAATAAGGATGGAAAAAATATCAAAAGCCTAATGTTTCATAATCAAATCAGTGGAGTAAAGGTATCTAAGGGTTCTGTAGATGATAATATTTTAAATATATAAAGCAGTTAGTGTCAGATGGAGTGCTGGTTTTGTTTCTCTTTTCAGTGTGCTCATTTGATATTTTTAGCTCTCTGTGCAGTTGGCCAACTCAGAGGCAGTGGTGTTTGCTGCTGGTGCTGCTGTAACTAACTGTGTGTGTGTGTGTGTGTGTATGTGTGTGTGTGTGTGTGTGTATGCCCTTTTTGACACACAGGTGTTTGGGAACGCTCCCCCGAGCTCCATGAACGAGAAATTCTCCGACCTGCTCCAGTTCACTACGCAGGTGTCTCGCCTCATGGTGACCGAGATCCGGCGCCGAGCCTCCAACAAATCCACAGGTACGCACATGTGCTACACACACACACACACACACACACACAACATACACTGAGCTATACACATGTACACGTGCGTACACCCCCACACTCTATGTACACTTGTACGCAAACACCTCTACAGTGTGTAAAGTCCCCCCCCCCCCCACACACACACACACAACACACACTGTTAGTTAGAGCAGCAGACATCGTGCATTAATGTACTGTAATTGTTTGATTCAGCCTGAGCCAGGAATGAATCATCCCACCGCTCTGGTCATTTTGCTTCAGGCATCCCAGTCCCAGTGCAAGAATAAAAAATCTCATTTGCAAAATCGTGCTCCGAGTCTTCCTGCACAAGGAAAGTATTACAGTTAGACTTTTAAGACAGTGATGCCTTAGAAAACATTTGGCACCATCGATCATCTCATACTCGTAATTTTGCAGTGGTAGCTCTCAACTCTCCCCACTGGATGTGAGCCATTTACTAATTGCCTGCGACACAGGCATTCATCACCTCGCCTTACTGTCTTCCTTTTGCCGAGGAAAAGGCCCTGTCAGAATGAGTAATCAAACACCTCACAAACAGTTTGCTCATGCGTTTACTGTAGCATCTGTCCTTTTGGGGCAGGTATATTTCCTCAAAGGATTTTTTTCTGCGCTGCGATGTAATATAAAATATACAGCCGTTCAGAGCATTTCAGAACGTCCTTTTGGGTGGTCGTGGTATTTGGAGGTCAGATAAATCTGAATGATGGCCACAAACCATTAATGACCCCTGCTAATGCCAATGCTGTAATTCGTACTTCTAAGTCACGTCTTCATAACGTACAGCTCACAACCAGTTTTCTAATACGCTTACTTGTGTGTCCTCTAGGGGAAAGTACAGTTACTCAAAGGATGTCTCTTACTCTGGCATCCAATGTAATGTAATGGTGTTCTCCTCATAAAGGAGGTGGCAGGGGGGCTGGAGACCTTGGGAGTGGGTATGTGAGGGGAGTGGTGTCTGTGCTGGGGAGCAGGCGGTGCCGTGTGACAGGCAGGTTGGCGGAGTGAGTGAGTGGGCTAAATGAGTGATTTATTAATGCCGTGAATGGAGGGATCATCTACCGCTGTCGCTGTCAGCCTCCCTCCAGATGGAGAGGGTGACCTCTCGGTCACTCTGACGCACTTACTCTCCTCCTTTCTCTCTCTTTCTCTCTCTCTCTCTGTCTCTTCTCTCTCTCCTCTCCTCCCTCTTAACCTGCTTCTTTCTCTCCATTCTTCACTTTCATATGTATTTGCTATCCATCTCACTCTATTTTCTTTGTCTTTTTTCACTTCTTCACTTCCTTGCTTTCTCTCCCTCTATCTTTCTCTTTCTCTCCCTCTCCATTTTTACTCTGCCCCCACCATGCAGACACAAACAAACATGCACACAAAACACACTCATTCTCACTCATTCTCTTTCTCTCTCTCTCTCTCTCTCCGCCCCACAGTTGGCATTCTCCTTGCCCAGCCAATTGGCTGCAGTGATGGATTGGCCTGCACTAACACTGGCCAGCTTATGGCCCTCATAAAGGGGAGAAGCGCTGGTGGGGTCCGCTGCAGCCTCTGCACACTGATCCCACAGATTGGCCCTTTCATTTCACCTCACTGAGGAGGCTGACCGATACGAGCACAGGGATTCTGGCCCTCTGGGCCTCATGAAAGAGGACATTATATTTGCTCTCTGCCTGCCTGCTTGCCTGCCTGCCTGTCTGGCCAAGGACCCCACCACCACCTCACACCACCTGCTAAGCTAAATTGTGTGTGGTGGTGGTGGTGATCAGACTTTTTTTTTCTGCAAATAATAGGGGTGTGTTGTTGGTTGTAAATTGCAGTGTGCATCTGCACATTAGGGAGAGCAACTAAACCATTAGTGGGCACACACGCACACACACGCTCAGACTCAAACTCACATATATACACACACACACACACACACACACACACACACACACACAGACAGAGACTGGGGCGTAATTACTGCTATTACGCATTGGGTGATCGGCATTATAGATTGTATTGACACAGGTTGTTGTCCCACACACCCACCCACACACCCACCCACACACACACACACACACACCCACACACACACACACACACACACATACACATTGCGGCCGATTCAACACGTTAAATTGCTGGCAAACAGTTGGCAGACGTCAGTAATGGGGATCACTCTCATTGACTGTTTGGCTTGTCACTGCAATTTGGCATATGAAATCAATACAGATAACTGATAAGGTCACTGCATTCCCACTTTCTTAGCTTGTTGTGTTTTGTCTTCATCCAGTTCTGAAGGCTCATTCATAAAGAGCCATGAACCTATATGGGCGTGATACTTTGAGAACTGGGTCAGTTAAGCGCTGTTATTATTTATTATTATGTTTTTCTCACCTCTGCGTGGTGTAGGCCTACTCCATGCCATGACAATGAAATGTCCATGAGTGCATTGTGAAAAACTCATTATTCAAGGAGAATCATCATCACAGCACTAATTCAGAAGCAGATGCAAAAAAAATTACTTTCAATAATTAATGCAGGTCATTTGTCCTTGAATTAACAAGCAGGGGACTGAAAGTTTTGTCTTTGCTCTCGTGGGTTTATTCCGTATGGCCTTCGCACTCGGGGATACGGAATAGAGAATATAGTAAACTGATATAAGCAAGTCATTCAATGTGCTTCCTGTACTGTCTTCATTATCTGAAGGCTCGCTCACAAGGAGCTATGGGGCTAGTCAGCGCGATGCATCCAGTGGTGTCAATTATGCAGATTGGATTTCTTTCTCATTTTCTAAATAATTCTTTTATAAAAAAAATCTTCCTCCACAATGTAGCCTATACCCAATGCCGTGCTTAAGTGAAATATCTGCACGTGCGTTGTGCATCATGGTAGGGGGAAAAATTAAATCACAATGCTACAGGTTACAAGTCAACACAGTTTTTCCCCCACTAACTAACCAGCCAGGAACAATGTGTTAATAACAGTGAGAGATTTACATGTAAGCTATATATTGGTTGAATCAATATTCTTTTAGCTTGAGCTCTAGCATGAGCTGAGATTAAAGATGGATGTTTATGTGTGACGCCAGATGCAGGAGAGTTGGTAACGCACACTGCTACTGAACGCAGAAGTAATGAGAGACAGTATATGTTCAGAGACGTTTGTTTACAGATACTTAGTGGATTGTAGGAAAGACAAATTTCACTACTGCCAGCCAGAGGTATTTTTGTGCAGGCGCAGGATACAACGCATCATTGACCCTCTGTGCAGCGCAAATATTCCATTTAACGCAGGAAACTCAAGAAGACGTAGTGGACAGTCATGTCCTGCTCAGTCTCCTGCAGTCTTTGTGGTGTGCATTGGCTTTGAGGAGGAGCAGAACCCACACACATAGGATAGACTGTGGAGAATATGCATTTAATTCACTGACCCTGATGGCATTGCTGATCACGACCTTTGTGCGCGCGCGTGTGTGCGTGTGCGTGTGCATGTGCGTGCATGCGCGTATGTGTGTTTGTTTGTGTGTGTGTGTGTGTGTGTGTGTGTGTGTGTGTGTGTGTGTGTGTGTGTGTATGCTTCCTGCAGAGGCTGCTAGCCGGGCCATAGTGCAGTTTCTGGAGGTGAATCAGAGTGAGGAGACGAGCCGTGGCTGGATGCTCCTGACCACCATCAACTTGCTGGCCTCATCCGGACAGGTTGGTACACACACAAATGCAGTATGCATGTACACATACACATAGACGTACACATGCATGACACACAACACATGGAGACACACAAATGCATATATAGACAGACAGATGGACACTTACACATCAACATATCTCACACACAGGTATGCACATCATTTCAAAATAATACAGATTAGTATTTTGCTTGGCAAGATGAAGACCTAAAAATGCCGCACAGACCATATTTTGTGAGTGAAAGTATGCTGTGCCTTTTGGGTATACACACACACACACACACACACACACACACACACACTAATTAGCCTGTAGCAGTACTTAACCCTTGGGTCTTACAGTGGCAGTAGGAATCTGATAACTAATGCTGCCATGCCTGTGGTGCCTCTCTCTTTCTCTCTCGCTGTCTGTGTAACACTACTCTTATGCTGTACGATTGCTTCTGCCTTTGGAGGGTTTTTAAATGGAGCAAAGGTTTAGCTTACCTAATATGTGTGTGTGTGTTTTGTGTGTGCGTTTGTGTTTGTGTTTGTGCTCGTGCTTATGTCTCTGTGCATTCCAGAAATGGAATGATGCATGTTATTTGTATATAATTATGGCATTGGTGGTGAGAGTTGTGTAGAAAAGAGTTGAGACTATATGGTGGGGCTTTTCTCCCAAAGACTGTGTGTGTGTGTGTGTGTGTGTGTGTGTGTGTGTGTGTGTGTGTGTGTGTGTGTGTGTGTGTGTGTGTGTGTGTGTGTGTGTGTGTGTGTGTGTGTGAGTATTTTAATATATAACCCAGTAGGTGACTAGGGGTGGGAGTTTGAGGCTTTATGTACCACTACCTCTTCTGCTTCTCAGCAGAAATCCATCCCATCGTTCATTTCTCAAGTTATAGAATCCTTTAACAGACCTCCCCTAACCCTAGCCTTTGCACCAGCCCTAGCCTTTACCTCTCTTCTTCCCTTCTCCTCCTCTTTTGCCATCCCTCCATCACCTTCAATCTCCCACACTCACTCTCACTGTTTGCTTGGCCTCAGTTGCCCTCTCCTGTCCTCCTGTCCCATGGCGCTCTCTCTCTTTATCGCTCTCACTCTCTCTCTTTGTCTCTTTCTCTCTCTCTGTCTCTCTGTGTCTCACTTACTCCTCTCAGGAGGAGCCATTCATTAACTCCCACTTCCTGCCCCTTGGAGACACCAAGCACATTTCCCAGTACCTGAGAGTTATAGAGTCGGAATGCCTATCTCCACACCAGCTAGGCTCAACATCCCACTTCAGTGTAGTGCAGCTCTTGCTTGGTGCAAATGCATGAAGATGCATGGAATTTCAATACAGCTTGTTCCAAAACATGTATAATCAGGGAATTTGATATTTTTGTAGGCAAGGTCAAGGAATATCAGGGAATTTTGGTAATGTGTCTAGTTGTCCCCAAAATGTGATCTATTTATCTGTTTGTGTTTTTCGAATCCAGTCTGTATATTGTACAACTAGATGTACTGCACAGTGGTACAAAACACAACTGCATATACTTGGCACCTACATGCATCCTCTAATAACTGCACAAAAAGTGTGTCTGACTAACCCCTCTTTCAGGGGGGTCAGCAAGAACCAAAACATTACATGAACATTACAGTACATGCTGAAACATCTACATGCCACTTGGCCTGGTGTTTCGGTGTGCCAGGAATTATTGACTAAAATTAACAATTTGTTCCGCTCGCTTCATGCCTAACAACACCCCTCAGCTGTGCTATTTTCATGGTATACAATGGCCTCTCAGGTCATGGAAATTTTGCGTTTTAGTCAGGGAGAGTTATTGGAAAGTCAGGGTATTTTAAGTTTGACTCATAGTGGAAATCCTGCTCTTCTTCTTTTTTTTTTTTTCTTTTGCTTCCCCCACTGCTTCCCATCCCTGTAACCCCAAGCAGTTTCTGCAATTTTAGCCAGTACATTGCAGGACAAGTACATCAGAAGTAGCTGCATGGTTTCCTAAGACTTAGGTGGGTTTCTGCATGGCTGCAGAGACAGCAGAGCAGTCAGCGTGCCTGTATGCACTCAGTTGATCTCACAGTCTGTACAGAATTCTGAGCTGCTAGTAGACTGTATAAATCTGGTTGTGGATTCCTTTATTGATTCATCTACAACTTCTGTCATCTGTGGCCCAGTCAATGTCTAATTGATCTCTCAGTGGATTGATTGATCTCAGTCTGTGTATTCTCATCTGTGTATTCTTATCTGTTCCTTGCCACATCTTTCTGCCTTGCTTCTTTTATTTGTTTCTCGTGTGTGTGTGTGTGTGTCTGTCTGTGTCTGTGTGTGGTGCTGTCAGTGACAGACAGACAAAAGGCCCTCCTGGCCCCACTTCTCTCTGTGACGTCAGTAAAACAACAGCCGGCTTTCTTTCTCCCCTGACGAGACTGGCCTTCATCTTTCGCCCATCCCCCCCCCGCCTCCTCTCTCTCTCTCTCTCTCTCTCTCTCTCTCTCTCTCTGGCTCACTCCTTCTCTCCTTCCCCTTGTTCGCTCTCTTACTGTCACTCCTTCCCATTCTCCCTCTCTCTCACACACACACACACACACACACACACACACATACACACACACACTCACTCATTCTCTCTGTCTGTCATTTCTTTCATCCTCTCAGGCTCAGTAGATCTCTAAGGAAAAAGGCAATGATTTATTTGTCTCATTTGCCCTTCTGTGATGTTTTTCCCCTCTCCATCTGACTGGGGGGATGGGGTGGGTCAGCTGAGAACTGATTAAACTGATTGTGTCCAAACACAATGCTTCACCTAAGTACAATATGCTCCACACACACACACACACACACACACACACACACACACACATCACCACCACCAAGAATTTTGTGGAGAAGTAACCTTGACCTCTGTCTGTGTCTTTGTGTGTGTGTGTGTGTTTGTCTGTGTGTGCTCCCCCACTGCAGGCAGCTCCTCTGTTGCTACAAAAGAGAAACACACACACACACACACACACACACACACACACACACCCCTCTAGGCTGGAAGGTAGCCACAATGAAGATGAAATGGTCTAGTATCTAACCATGACCTGGTGACCTGTTTTAAGGCATTTGGCCATCCTCTAGACTCAAAGCAGCCTCTCTCAAGGGATGTTACCTCGACCCCATATGGCCTATTCCTATTAAAAGTGACAGTCAGTACATACTAACCTCCTGCAGTCATGACAGTCACAACAGTTACCCTTGTATGTGTGTATATATATATATATACACACATACATAAATTACACATTATTGCTTCACAGGGGATTGGTCTTTCTGTAATTACAGAAACAAAGTATGTAACCTATTTAGCACGGTCCAACTTTTCCAGGTCAGTAAATTCTGAGCAAAATGGCCCATTCCCACAGTGCTGAGAATTCTCCCAGTGGCAGTGGTGTTTATCTCTTCCTGGGGTTACTGCGGGAAGGGTGGGGGTGGCCAGTCTGGTAACTGCAGTGGCATTTCAACTACACTTGCTTTCATTCCCTTCTCCACCCCTGCTTTTGTCTTTGCTCCAGACTGTTGGCAGTTTTGAATTTGTAGTGTGTGTGTGTGTGTGTGTGTGTGTGTGTGTGTGTGTGTGTGTGTGTGTTTGCAAGCAAGAGAGAATGTTTGTTCATTTACATGTAAGGTCTGAATTAGCATATGAGCAGTTGTAAGAGTGCGTTCTGTGCGTTCTGTGCGTGCGTGTGTGTGCGCGTGTGTGTGTGTTTGTGTGTGTGTGTTTTGTGATGTTCATCAGACATGCCTTGGCAGGAGGTGTGATGTTGACCTGTGTGGCAGCCTGTTCACATCCATTCACAGCCAGACTCTTTCTGTCCACACAGCAGTGATAAATGGGGGAGAAAGAAACCCTGTCAGTCTAGCAACAACCAAGTCTGTGTGTGTCTGTGTTTGTGTGGCAGAACTGAACTCTTATGTGGCTCTGTGTGTGTTTCTTACATGTTGGTTAAGTTGGTGAAATCTGGTTGTGTGAATATGGATTCAATGTGTGTGGTGTGTGTTTCTGAATATCTGTCTAGTGTGTGGGTGTGTGTGACTCATCTGTACCCAAGTTAGCTGGATCGCATAGCATACATCTCCTTGCCCTCACTGACTCAGTCCCCCTTGCACATTCATTTTATAGACAGCTCAGCTCACAAGTGTGTGCGTGTGTATTTTGAGAGAGAGAGGTAGAAAAGGGAAAGAGAGGGGTTATTGGTGTGTGTGTGTGTGTGTGTGTGTGTGTGTGTGAGAGGGAGAGGGAGGGGGACGGGGAGGTAGTTGTGGGGGGTGGTGTGTGTGTGTGTGTGTGAGAGAGAGAGAGAGAGAGAGAGAGAGAGAGAGCAAGAGAGTGTGTGATGCAGAGAGAGGAAGCCCTAATGAGATGTGTCTTCCACTAGTGTGCCTGCGCCCTAAAAAAAGAGAGACATGTTTGACACTTCGCTCCACTAGAGTGCACCTGAGCCCCCCGCCCCCCTCCTCTCTCTCTGTCAGATGCCTGAAGAGACCTCACCCTTTCTTTCACTTCAGCGCAATAAAACCGTAGATGACGTACAGAATTGGACGTAACTGGGGAGTTATTATAAGCACAAACCTAAGGATCAAGATGTGTGCAGTTTAACGTAAGGGGCCAATTCATAGTCAACGCAAGTATGCAAACGTCGCTGTGAATACAAGCTCACGTGTGTACTTTCAGCGCAGGCTGAATGCGTGTTGTGACGCATATTTTTTCGTTCCGTTAAGTTGCAAGTAGGCGTCATGGTGTCCTTGCGTTTGTGTTGTCTGTGAATTGGCCCTTAGAACTGCAACCATCATGACCACAACAACAAACTGGTCATGACATCAAACATTCAAAACATTCAAAGATTCAAGCCTGTCACTTAGCCAGCACACACGTCAGTACCTGCTGAGGCTGAACACTGTGACTTCCATTGACTCCCTCGGTTTGCCAGCAGTTGTCACCAAGATTTCATCCTTTCCCAATTGCCCTTCAAAATTTCAAGGTCTGTTCCCTGCGTAAGACGCACAAAAATCCACTCGCTTCTCATTTTCTAGTACTGGAACTCAGAGTCTGTTGAATCAGCAAGGAGGGGGACAGTAAAGCCATGAAATGTCATCCTTTTGTTTTGCTAATTAGGCAGTGTTGATCTGGACTCTTCTAATGCTGAGAACATTAGAGAGACTGCTGGTTTGCTGGGGAAGCTTTAGAATAGTAAACACAACATGCCAGAGTAAACACAACCGCTGCTCTGCCTCCACATCATGCAGTCAGCTGAGCACGGCCAGCCTAGTGCTGGATGGGTGTATGCCAGTAGTCATTCACTAACAACCCATGTTTGTTTACCTGTCAACTGACTGCTTTGCACATTTGTGTAAGGTCAGGTGTTGGTGTAGTGATGGTTATGTGACACAAGTAAATATGGCAGACTTTGCAGATGTTGTGTTTGCACAGGTTTGTATTGTCCTTGTGTCTGTCTGTGTGTGTGTGTGTGTGTGTGTGTGTGTGTGTGTGTGTGTGTGTGTGTGTGTGCAGGCATGTGTGCGTGCTACACAATTCATTTACAAATTATTAGCGCATTACTGTGTATTACGGTGTTTGCGCAAGTCCACTTGTCCATTTTTTGAGAGCTAGAACTACATTTTGAATTTATTTATTAGCTGATGCTAGTATATGGAATGACAGAGCTCTGAAATTGTTCATTTTATCACACCTCTAATATGTTTGCTTTAGTGTATGCTTGCATTATTTCAATCAGATAAAAAGCTCAGGCAGGGATGGCTACTGTTCTCTTGATCCCCTTGATTGATTTGACATGCATCTCCATTTGTTAGGCTTTTGGTGGTACCATTCCTTTCAAATTTTTGTGAAAATCGATCACCTATTGAAACATCAAGAAACCATACTGGTTTCCCCATGTGCAGTTTTACAGTTTATCACGGCATTTATTTGCTTTTTACTAATGTCTTGCTTGCTTCATCGTCACTCTCTTTCTCTGCCCCCTTTAGAAAACCGTTGACTGCATGACCACCATGTCTGTGCCCTCCACGCTGGTGAAGTGCCTGTACCTGTTCTTTGACCTGCCGCACATGCCCGAGGTGCCGGCCGCCACCCAAACTGAGCTGCCCCTGGCCGAACGCCGCGCACTCCTGCAGAAGGTGTTTGTGCAGGTAAGACTCCTTCACTCTCTTCCTGCAACAGAGAGGCGAAGTCAGGCTCTGGGCTGCCTCCACACACATAGTCAGCTGACTAGAGCACGTGGCTGACTGTGAGTCAACAACATTGTTGACCTGACAAACCAGTGTTTGTTTTGCATCAGATGCTGGTGGAGATATGCTAATAGTATGTAGGTACATGGTAGAAATGGAAATTTTGTCAGGTGTGGTTGCAAAGGCCAACCTGGTTTGTTCAATAGACTTTTGAAGGACCCAGTGAACTAACAACTAACAGGTGTGTACATGATTTACATTTTTATCTTTAATTACATTCAGTATATTAGCCAGTTTTATATGTAGTGGATTTAATGCTCAGTATAGCATATCATATTGTTTATGAAATGCTTGTCGAAACACCATTTATTATTTTCAAAGCTACATTCCAGGACTGACATGCTGCAAACTTCAGTCCACCATCTAGTGCTTGTGAGCGCTGTGCTAATGTGCTTTTAGGGTGTTCATGAACTCATCTGTGCAGACTCGCGTAAGCAGCACAGAGATCAGTGTGTCAGAACCCAAAGCACTGCAGTGGACTTCTGTTTTTTGGGGTTAGGGAGGGGATTGTGTAGGGGAAGTAAGCCGCCGTGTATGCGGTTCAGAGAGAGAGGTGGGGTAGGCGTCTGTGTATTTCCTCTCTGGCCTAACCCCAGTAGCCATTTCCTCTGTGAGCGCTGAGCTGAAAGTGAGCTGACTGTGTTGACCACTGACCAGTGAGCTGTCCAGACTGCTCCACTCATCTCTAGTGAGATCAATACCACCCAGTCATCTGGAAATCAGGGGCAGAGGAAAGGGGGCAGGGGCAGAGTATTTGATCAAATACTACCTGTTAATAGCAGTACCCACCCCCAGGATAAGCCTGAAGTAATAGTCTATAATCTGGGCTAAAGCCAACCATGTGCCCGGAGCACATCTATGACTGTAAGATGTATGCCGTCAGCTCAGCCTCAGTTAATCTTAAATGCTTAATTAGAGGCATTATTTGATGTTCTTAGAAATTCTGTGGAAGCTTTGTTTAGGTTATAAAAACAATGAAAGCAACATTTAAGCCAGTTAAAGTAAACTAAATAATCTGAATAGTTGCATGCAGTAGAAACCATTATCTCTGTATTTTAGCTGCATGTCTTTTTGACTAACTCCCTCTCTCTCTATCTCTCTCTCTCCCTTTATCTCCCTCTCTCCAAACAGATCCTGGTGAAGTTGTGTAACTACGTGTCCCCGGCAGAGGAGTTGGCACAGAAGGACGACCTGCAGCTTCTCTTCAGTGCCATCACGTCCTGGTGTCCGCCACACAACCTCCCCTGGCGGGCCAGCGCTGGTGAAGTGCTCACCACCATCTCCAGACACGGCCTCAGCGTCAACGTGGTCAAATATATACACGGTGAGCCATGCTGGGGGCTGTGTGTGTGTGTGTGTGTGTGTGTGTGTGTGTGTGTGTGTGTTGTCCTTTGAGTTCCTGGCTGAACATGTTGCCTCTCCTCCACCCTTCCTCTCTCCATCTCATCCTTCCTTCCTTCCATCCCTCCCTGTGTCCTTCCTTCCTCCCTTCATCCCTGCAGAGAAAGAGTGCCTCTCCACGTGTATCCAGAACATGCAGCAGTCAGACGACCTGTCACCGCTGGAGATTGTAGAGATGTTCGCCGGCCTCTCGTGCTTCCTGAAGGACTCCAGTGACGTGTCCCAGACGCTCCTGGATGACTTCCGCATGTGCCAGGGCTACAACTTCCTGTGTGACCTTATGCTTAGGTACTGCCCTGACCCCGGATCTTCTCGGACCACTGAGAAGTGGTCACCCGTTTGACAGATTAATGCTGTGTGACTATATGGAAGTCTTAATGGCCAGAAGTCTGCCTTTGCCTGTCTAGTACATTTTTGGCAAACACTTGAGAACTCTGGTTTTCAGACTTCCTTTTTCTTGTTTATCGTGTATGTTCTAAAGAAAGCCATTCCTGTCTGTAGCCTGTTGTTTAGATCTACTGACTCTAGATATTCGCTCAGTATCCCCTTTTAACTACTTATATAACACCATTGGAAATCTTAGATTATAAATTCATCGACTTAATTTGAAAAATAGCCACCCACCTAGAGTTTCTCTGTCATATATTAATGTTTCATAAGTTATTGGTAGTGAGTATGTAATACATGCTTCTGTAATTATTATTATTTGTCATAGATATTTACTGTGAAAGAACTGTATGCTTAGTCAAAAATTCTGAATAAAGAATGATTGAATAATGAATATTGAAATAAGGTGTAATGAAGGAGTAAAGGTCAATAGTCTGTATTGTCCTCATTTAAAAGTCTATGTTGCTGTCATAGAGGCTGGACTTCAGGGGTTTTTATCACTAATAAACTTATGTTGTTCACAGACTGGAGCAGGCCAAAGAGGACGAGTCCAAAGATGCGCTGAAAGACCTGGTGAACCTGGTGACCTCGCTGACCACATACGGCGTGACCGAGCTGAAGCCAGCCGGCCTCACCACCGGCGCCCCCTTCCTGCTGCCGGGCTTCGTTGTTCCGCAGCCCTCTGGGAAAGGTCGGTCCTCCAGGAAGCTCTTCTGTTTTGTCTCTCACTTCCCCCTTTGGCCTGGCTGAGGTCAGGGCTGCAGCATGGTGTGAGGAGGATGTGGGAGGAGCCAGAGGGGGTCAAGGGGTCATGAGTTACCACCATCCTACACCTTTACAAAAAACCTTGGTAATGGCCTCAGTGAAAGCTAAGGAGAAACCCCAGATGGTGTGTTGGTCAGGAGAGGCGTTGGGGAGGAGAAAACAACCCCAACTGCTTTACCCTCACCACCCCAGCCAGTCCCACCCATTCCTGAGAAAACTGGCTGGCTTAGGGGGTCATGGCCTGCTGCTCTCTCTTCCTTCCCAGCCAAAGGTCTGGAACATTCTCACAGAATGTTTTTCGAATTCCACCAATGCATTGGCTTGTTACATAAACAGATTATCATGCTTCATTATGGTCAAGATATAGTACTCTCCCTGACTACGTGCAGTATAGAGTTGCACTCTAGAGTTGAACGCTCTCTCTCTTTTTCTCTCTCTCTTTCTTGTTCTCTGTCTCTCTGTCTCTCTCTTTCTCCCTCTCGCAAATATCCTTCTGTCCAATTTTCTGTCCAGCTGGTCTCAGTCAGCCTGGACTCTTAACTTGTCTCTTTTTTTACCCAGTGGCATCTGGGTTGTCAGTCATGTGGGTCATATGGGTCATTTGGGTCTGAGATGGAGGTTGGGAAGAGCAGTGATTCCCTCACATCTAGCTTCCTTAGCCAGAGATCATGGTGGGCTTCATTGGGAAAGACACAGGAGCCCCAACTGTAGGGGTGTGCAATATGCTAATCACATTAATTGCAGGCATTAATGGTGGGGAGGGGGACATCATGCAGAGCTAGTTAGAGCTGTCTGTGTGTTTGTGTGTGTGTGTGTGTTTGTTGGTGTGTCCCCCCCCGCCCCCCACCCCGTCTGTTTTCTCCGGCGGCAGCAGACAGTGCGACAGGACATTAGTCTGGCGGCAGGGGTGCAATTTACTAAAAAGGCAAACATGGCAATAAAGCCGTTTACACGCCTCACTGATGACACACACGCATACAAACACACGTACACACACACAGAGCTTTCTTCCAGCTGTCACATGACGATAATCCCGTGGTGAAGTGTGTTTCCAAAATCAGGTTGAATCTGTGTGTGAAAACTTTTTTTTTTTTTTTTTTTGTTCTGAAAAATTCTTGCCACACCACAGGAGGCAGGAGTTTTTTCTCCCTTTAGTCTCTTCCTTTCTATTCATTTAATTCTCATTTTATTCTTCTGCCTCATTCCCCTCTCTTTTCCCACCTCCTCTTCCTCTCCTCCTCCTGTGATGACACTGCTGTGGCGTGTGAGGCGAGCAGTCCTGACTGAAGCTATGAATAGAGCAGGGCTTCAAAGGGAGATGGGAGGGGCGTGACTCATCAACAATGCAATGCTTTGGCTGGAGGAGAGAATGTGATGAGTCAGAGATTCATTCTTTTTCATCTCCATTTGGTGTTGTTATTACCTTTCTTTTCATTGTAGTCTGTATATCTGTGTGTGTGTGTGTGTGTGCACGCAGCTTTATTTTCTATTTTTTTGGAATTTATTTCTTTGTTCTTTGTTCCATTTAACCATTGTACCTTGTAACCATTACTCCATTACATTACTTTATGGCCTTTTATAGATTTTTCCTGTTTTCTTTCTGTTTGCCTGTTTTTTGCCTGTTTTTGTTTGTTTCATTGAGGTTGCCTTCTGTAATGTAAACCCTTTTTTTATCTCCCTCTTTCTCTCTCTCTCTCCCTCCCTTTTTCTCTCTTTCTTATCTCTGCGCTGCAGGCCAGACGGTGCGTAACATCCAGTCCTTCTGCGTGCTCCAGAACGCCTTCCTGAAGGCGCGCACGGGCCGCCTAGCCCGCCTCCTCCTGGAGGCCATCGGCAACGTCTACGCCTCGGACCGCGCCAACTACTTCATCCTGGAGGCTCAGCACACACTCTCGCAGCTGGCCGAGAAGGTGGTGCGCGTGCCCGAGGCGCACGCCAAGTTCTTCGAGCTGCTGGAGTTCGTGGTGTTCGGCCTGAACTACGTGCCATGCAAGGAGCTCTTCAGCGTCAGCGTGTTGCTGAAGGCCAGCGGGGCGGGGCCCTGTGCTCTGGTGGCCACGCGCTCACTGCTCAAGCTGGCGCGCCACCACCCGGTCTTCAGCGATGTCTTCCGTGAGGTGGGCCTGCTGGAGGTGCTGGTCAACCTGCTGCACAAGTATGCAGCGCTCATGAAGGACCCAGCAGCCCAGCACCACCTCCAGCAGCAGCAGCAGCAACAGAACCACAACAACCAGCCCAACAACAGCCAACCAGCGCCCAGCGAGCAGGGTGGGTGGATGGAGGAGCAACACACACACACACACACACACACACACACACACACACACACACACACACACACACACACACAGTTGCAGTGGCGGATGAACTCACACACACACACACACACACTCATGAAATGCAGACTTGCAGACACATACTCACACACACACACACTTGTGATGTTTGACTTACTGGCCCATTAAAGAGAGAAACCTTCTCACATGCTCTTAATTTAGCCCAGTTGTATTCACACAAGCACACACCCATCAAAACAGTTACTTGTTTATTAAGAGTAGACACCAGGTCAGACATAAACACGTTTGACACTTGCACACCCTCACATGCAAGTTCCTCTTGGACAGCTCTGTCTTTAGTGCACACACAGACAGATAAAACACAAGTACTCCCAGTATGACGCTGGGCTAGTTTGGAGAGTAATTTGACTTTAATAATCGAGGAAACAATATACATTCAAAACAAAGTAGATTCAATTACAATGTGTGCAAATATGGCATGGGGCCTGAGGTTGGGCTGCTTTTTAATCAAGGCTCAACTTGGAGTTTCAGTCTCTCTTAATCACTTCTTATCATAATCTGCCGGATCCCCCACTGCAAGTGGATAGCCCTGGGTTTGAGGCCCTGCTGTTTTTGTTCATGTGAAACGTGCAGTATCTCTCTCTCTATT
The DNA here is from genome assembly GCA_027481765.1 of Tenualosa thibaudeaui. Lineage (NCBI taxonomy): Eukaryota > Metazoa > Chordata > Actinopteri > Clupeiformes > Clupeidae > Tenualosa > Tenualosa thibaudeaui. The sequence goes on along the minus strand of JAIFZK010000018.1, from coordinate 6,995,801 downwards.
TATCACTGCATCTTTCGCTTTCTCGCTCTCTCTCTTTCTCTTTCTTTCTTCGTCTATCCTTTCCCTCTTTTTTTCTTCATCACTCCACACACACGCATGCACGCACGCACACACACACTCATATAGTCCCAATGTAAAAAGGGATGGGCTGCTTTGAAAAATGCATGAGACTCTCTATCATCTAGATCTCTCATCTGACAGGCAAGCATAACTGCACAAAGTTTCAGATGTGTAAACAACATGAACACCTGCTCCTTAGTGTTGTGCTTTAGTTGGTTTGTCCAGTCTTAAGTGGTGACAAGCTGTGTGTATGAGCATGTGTGTGTGCGTGTGTGTGTGTTGCTGGACTGAATAACTGACAGTGCAGTGGAGCGGAACATTGTCCCTCTGTATCTAAATGTTCTCTTCATCTGTCTCGCTCTGTCTCCCTCAATTCTGTCTTCCAATCATTATTTCTCTCTCTCACTTTTTGATCACTTTTCACTCTCTCACTTTTACTTTCCTGCATTCTCTCTGTCTCTCTCTTTCTCTCTTTCTGTTCAACACATCAGGTGACTGTAAGAACAATGTGTCTGAAGAACAGAAGCAGCTGGCTTGGCTGGTGATGGAGACACTCACGGTCCTGCTGCAGAACTCCAACACAAATGCAGGTGTGTGTGTGTGTGTATGTATGTGGGGGGAGTGGGGGGGGGGGGGTGTATGCATGCCTTTTGACTGTGGTTGTGTACATAGCATGTTTGAGTCAGCACACATAGTTTACTCAGACTCTATATGCATGCAGGTTCAGCAGGACTCTAATTCAACACACACACATACACACACACATTACTATCCATTCCTCTCAGACATGCTAAGGTTAGTATACTGGCCTAATCACCACATTTTTTGTGTGCTAAACTCCTCTGCTCCCTGCACACCCATTCCCTAGTCAGATTATGGGGTAAAAATTGTAATCCTAGCGGAATCCTTGCCACTGCTCCATCACTCTTGAGCCTAATCCAGAGGCGCTGTGAGCAAGTGTGAGTCATTCTACTGTTTGTGTGTGACACACACACACACACACACACACAGAGCTCTAAAGAAAGAGATGGCTTCATTCTCCCTCTGCGGGCTCTGACATTGCCTCATCAAGTCCCCCTACATATCACTGTGTAGTTCTCTCTATATATAATCTATCTGCCTACCTATCTGTCTATCTCTGTCGCTCTCTGTTATCTCTGTTTATCTCTCTCTCTCTCTCTCTCTCTCTCTCTCTCTCTCTCTTTCTTTCTTTCTTTCTTTCTTTCTGTGCTTCTTTCTCCCTGTGTTATTCTTGGGGGCCAAAAATCCCCACTAGTATCCAGCTAGTTCACCCAAGTGCCCCCTCTATCAATATTGGGAAGCTACAGAGTTGAAGAGCAATGTCTGTCCATCCCGAAGCCACCACAAAACAGGGTCATCATTCTCCCAAATCTCCCAGCTTAGAACAGTCTCTGGTTTGTGTTTAGGCAGAAGAATCCTCATAAATCTTTTGGGGTTTTAGAGCGGAAGGATTTGGCTCAGGCTCCACCTCCATGACCCAACGCAAAAAGACTTCAGAAAGCAACTTGATAAGGATGATAAGATTTCTAATATTCTTCTGTTTTGATGCAGCATGAGCATCTGTTTCTGCCTCACCTAATGATAAGGTGTGAATACAACATCAGTGGAGTGACAAACAGAATGAGGATATGAGACACACAAGCTAGCAGGGACGAGAGACAGAGAGACTCTGAAATGAGCTGTGTACTGACGTGGCCACACTGTTTGCTTGGCGGCTGCCCTTGAGGGTTTCATATAGCAGCATTGCCAAGTGTGTGTGTGGGTAGGAGGGAGAATAAAATACGTAAACCCTCTGAGGTGCAATCAGTTGCAGGAAGACCCCCTCACCTCAAAATGAAGACATTTTCCCCCCTCCTCAAAACCTCACAGAAACACTTGAATGCATCTTCCTATGTCAGACTCACCATGAAAAATAGATCTGCTCGACACAAGTATCAAATATTAATTGTTCCATCTAAAATTAGCATTAAAGGAGTGAAATGATCAGGGATGCAGAGAGAGGTCTCTTTTTCTCACACACTCTCTCTCTCACACACACACACACACACACACACACACACACACACACACACACACACACACACACACACACACACACACACACACACACACACACACACACACACACCTCTGTTCCTCTGGTCCTGCTGTGATGCAGACATATATACTGTTTCTGATTGGCCTCTGCTCATCTGAACTGAAGGGGTTGCATGACAGTCAGTTTCATGAGAGCATGGATGTGTGTTAATGCCTGAACTGGAGCAAGCTATTTTTTAATTCCTGCATGCTAGCTAATGGATCTCTCCTTCATCACCACACAAATACCAGCGCTTGTGTGCAGAGAGAGTGGGCCTATTTGGTCTAGTGTTAAGATACTATAAAAATAGTATACTGGATGAGGCTGTAAATATACAGTAGTATACTTTAAAGTATAGACACTTTCAACACTTCTACAAACAAAGACAATATCTGAACATTCTATTTCTAATTACTTAAGTTTATATCCCATCAAACAGCCATATGAACCAACGAGAAGGATGGAAACCTTATGGGAATAGACCTATGATGCTGTTAATAATCAAACTCTCTTGAAACATACAGCAAAACATACAGCAAAAAAACATACAGCAAAAAATGCATACCATACTTAACACTATATATTTATGTACATCTATGTATGTTTTAGCTCTGCTTCATTGACATGTATATCTCATGTTATTCCATCAATATAATCCTTGGCCATGGTAACCTCTCTGTTAACCTGTCATCTGTTCCCCTGTGGTGGTCTCAGGGCTGTTCCGTGAGTTTGGCGGGGCGCGCTGCGTCCATAACATTGTCAAGTACCGGCAGTGCCGTGAACACGCGCTCAAGATTATCCAGCAGCTGGTGCTGTCACCCAGCGGCGACGATGACATGGGCACTCTACTGGGCCTCATGCACTCCGCACCTGCCACAGAACTGCAGCTCAAAACAGACATACTCAAGGTAAGACGCACACATACACATACACACACACACACACACACACACACACACACACCAGGCAGACAGACCTCTCCCAAACAGAGGTTCCCATTGAGCTCAGTCTCTCAGTTATCTCATGATGTCATTTGGTTGTGTTATAATGGCAAAACAAAGTTAGGGGTGTGTCTCAGTTGTGCACTTTACAACACTTCAGTTCCCTATGGATCTGTTTCTCCCGAACAAAATTGTTTCTAGGAATTACGAGAGGGAATTTGGTACACTGGCCAAGACAAACATGAACCCATATATCTTTCACTGATGTCTGAATCCCTGACTTGCGTCCAGCATGCCTCACAAATCAGTAGATCAAAAGCCTTCTAAGTGATATAGCACTGCACTGGTGTGGGCGCAGGTTGATGGAGATTTGATAAAACAACCCTCTTTAGAAACAGCCTTTTTTACCCCTGAGCGTTCCAAACGGTTATGCAGCTCTCCTTAAAAGGGCATCTGTATGTGTTGTAGTTTTGCAGAAGCCCTCACAGGTGTATGAAGTGGCACAGCATATTATATTGACTCTGGCCATCTCTGACATGGCACACTGCTTTACTGCAGGCTGCATACAACCTGGGATGGACCATTGCTAGGTCATTTGTTTTGTGTTGTAAATTGATAAAATATGTAATTTTTTCAAAATTCTGTACCAATGTGGAAAACAGAGCCGTTGTGTCAGTAAACGACTTGTACTCACACAAAGTGACCACACAATAAGGTCAAACATATTTTGTGGTTGTACAAAACGACAACTCCCAGGCCTAACGTCTTACTGCGCACGCACACACACACACACACACACTCACACACTCACTCACTCACTCTCTCTCTCTCTCTCTCTCTCTCTCTGGCTGGCACAATATCATTTATTTGAGGGGAAGGCCGTTATTAAGCTTGCACTCTGCTTGTGTTCATCCCTCCCGTTAGCGCAGCTGTCCTGCTCTCTCAGGAGTGCACTGAAGACGGAGAAGAGCCTCATGGAAACCTCACACATCACAGAGTTTAAAACTGAGATAAGACAAACAGGCCTCACAGCCTTTGGTGTTTTGACCTAGACTCTCATTCAGTTTTTTTTGTTTTGCTCCCCCCCCCCTCTCTCTCTTTCTTTCTCTCACTCTCTCTCTCTTTCTTTCTATCTCTCTTTCTCGTGCACTCTCATCCCCCTCGCCAGGCCCTGCTGGCTGTGCTGCGGGAGAGCCACCGCACGCGCACCGTCTTCCGCAAGGTGGGCGGCTTTGTGTACGTCACCTCGCTGCTGGTGGCCATGGAGCGCTCGCTGTGCTCGCCGCCGCAGAGTGGCTGGGAGCGGGCCAACCAGAACCAGGTGTTCGACCTGCTCCTCGCCGTCTTCTGCACGCTGACAGCGGCCATGCGCTACGAGCCGGCCAACTCCCACTACTTCCGCAACGAGATCCAGTACGAGAAGCTGGCCGACGCCGTGCGCCTGCTGGGCTGCTTCGCCGATGCCAAGAAGGTGGGGCCGGCCTCGGCGCAGCCCTCCAACGCTCAGCCCTTCCAGCGCATGCTGGACGAGGAGCTGCAGGCCTGCGCGCCAGGCGCAGGCACGTTTGCAGTCGGTCAACAGCTGCAAACACAGATGGACGGCCTGAGCCCCACGCTCAGGCACTGTGGCAAACTCTTCATCTACCTGTACAAAATGGCCACCGACTCTTTCGACAGGTGAGGGACGAGGGGCTCATGGGGTTGGAATAATGCGGAATGTAATTATTTGACTGTGTGTGTGTGTGTGTGTGTGTGTCTGTGTGTGTGTGTGTGTGTGCGTGTGTGAGAGAAAGAGCATGTGGTGGAGGGAGGGAGAGGGTATGGATGGAAGGCGGTTAGTGTCATTGTTTTATTGTTGTGTATGTGTACATGCAAGTCTTGACTACACTTTTTTATGAGCCATCCAGTATGGGCAAACAGACAGTGGGCCATAGTATCCACTCACCCAGCCGATAAGGACACGTCCCCCTATAGTTAAAGATAGACTTCTATTATTATTTTGGAGGTAGGGTAGGCAAACCAAAGCAGGGTTTTTGAAAGCACAGCTGTTTTCCAGTGCCGTTCTCAGTGCCAAGTCTGGCTTTTGAGACTCTACCAGCTCATTTTCTCCCCGCCTAAATCACCTCCCTCAGGAGCCCTTGTGCGCTGCAGTAGTGATCCATATCTTTTATTTGTGCTTGCTTATCCAATACCTTATTTGTCACCCATATTTAGAGATTGGTTCAGTTATCTTGCCAGCCTCCAACCCCTACCCACCTTACCCTTCCCATAAAAAGATCTTTTTTTGTCAATAAATAAATCTAAAGTTTATTTATTTGCCTGTTGATTTATTTTATTTAGATATTGTGTGGCTCAGTCAGCCCTAGCTAACTGGCACTGGCTAGAATAAGTTGTAGGAGCAAGTACATTGAGGACATTGGAGGGGATTGAGGGGGTCAGACTGCATGACCTTCAGATGACCCTTGGGTGACAAGCCAGACTGAAGAGCTTCTGTTTTTGTTGACATTTTGCTGAATATGCCTGTGACTTTGCCCTGACCACCCACCCTGCCACGCTGCAGCTAGCTACCGATTGGGTCTGGCTTGGCCGTGTGTGTGTGTGTGTGTGTGTGTGTGTGTGTGTGCGTGCGTGCGTACGTGTGCCTGTGTGTTTGTGTGTGTGTGTGTGTGTGTGTGTGTGTGTGTGTGTGTGTGTCAGACATGCATGTGCTCTAGCTGTGCTGATCTGATAGTGTACATACATTGCTTATTTTTTTCCAGCTTACACTAACAGCCACCTCTCTCCTTCTTCTCTCTCCTTGTTTTTCTCCACCTCTTCTTCCTGTAACTCCCTTTGCCATGCCTGGCTGTGTGTGTGTGTGTGTGTGTGTGTGTGCGTGTGTGTGTGTACATGTTCGTGCGCGCGTGTGCTTGCATGCATATATGTGTGTGTGTGTGTGTAAGCAGTCGTGCGGAGCAGGTGCCCCCCTGCCTGACACACGAGACCTCCCTGCCCTCCCCATGGGGCACGCCAGCGCTCACCAGGAAGAGGTACTGCACCATGCAGTTTACTACCCCCCCACCCACCACCTCCCTCCACTTTACCTTCCTCTCTGTCAATCACTAACTCACTAAAGATCTCTTTCTTTCCCTCTCCTCTCTCTGTCTGTCTTTTAGACACTCACTCACTCACTGTCTGTGTATGTGTGTGTGTGTCCATGTCTTAAGCCCCGTACATTCACAAAGTGATTGGCTTGTTGGTCAGTAATTTGTGGTTGACCACTGGTTGCCAGTGGGCTCTCCAAACTGTGGATGTCCTGTACTTTTTTCCCCTGCTGTTGAAGTTGCCTCAGTGAAACAAGCTGCTCTAATCAGAAGAGAGCAGATATTTGCCCATTTCAACATGACAAACAGGGCTGTAATGTACCTCATAGGCCTGCTTTTTTATCCATTTCCCCATAGGGTTATTTTCCCAATGGTGTAAAATGTAGAGAAATTTCCGTCAGGATCTGCAAAATGACTAATTCTCTGTTACTGGCCACCTCAGTTGTGAAATGGCAAAAGTTAAACTTGATTTACTTCAGTCAGATCAGACTTTGTGTTTCCAATGGTCATTACGCCTGCTGTTACAGTGAGTTGCTGACTGTCAGTGACATTCTATGGTCTCTATTCTGTTCTCTGGTCACTAGATGCTTGATGATTCTACTGTGTGCGGGGCTTTGTTTATCATTCTTCCTCTCTCCCTCCCTCTTCCTCTCCCTCTTGTCCTGTCCTCTTCAGTCTTGTAGCTGTTGTCAAAACACCTTGGATCTGTCATTCTTCTTCATGTCCATTTCTTTGTTTTTCTGTATCCCCCCTCCTCCCTCTCTCATATCTGTGTCCTTGACTAAGTGTTTTTGCAGCTCCAGCTCATAAGCTTGCACTTGCTTCATATTTAAACTCAATGCTGATTCTCTAAAAGCCTCTGCTTGCCTCCCTCTCTCTCTTCCCGGAGAGCTCTGGTCCGTGGTCTGCATCGCTAGCCAGCTTGTCTTTATACAGCAGCTAATTCAGTTTGAAAAGGGAGTGGCTTTGAAAGTGCACCTCTGCAGAGGCTTTGGGTGGAGGCGATGGGGGGGACAGAGTGTTTTTAGAAGGTGATGCACGGCAGACCAAAGCCCCCCCCCCCCCCGACCGTGCTGCAGTCTCTATACAGCTGAGCCAGCAAAAGCAGCAGCAGCTCACAAAAGCAGCACACACACACACACACACACACACACACACACACACATACATACACAGGCCCTCTAAGAAAAGTGCTTGGTAATGCTCCATACAGCATAACATAGACAGAAAGAATAGGGCGTCCAGTATACCCAGACATGTGGACAAAGCTGAATCCAAAGCACACAGACCCAAATATGCAGGCACAAACTAACAGGCATTTGTGTTCATATACAGAGGCAAAGACTGATGTACTGTATTGTATGTGGAAATGCCCACACATGCCAGACATGCCAACTGAACACTGGATCCGTATCCTAATCTGACCTGGAAGAAAACCTAGATAGTTTGGGGTTTCATGATTTATACTAGTTGTGACAATATAACCCTGTTAATATGATTAAGTTTTCATGTTACATGCACAATCTAATGGCATTTTAATGGTGCTGATTTAACCACCATAAGGTCAGCCACGTCATAACAAGTCCGTACAACTGATCTGATTTCCCTCCTCAGGCATGGTTACCATAACTCCTCCAACAATGCCCCAACCAAAGGGGTGGCGGACCTGAAGCTCCACCTGGGCAACTCCTCCTCCTCCTTGCATTCGGCTGACCCGGTGGTCATCCACCCCGGCGCCGCCCTCGCCATGCTGGACCTGTTGGCCTCCGTCAGCTCCGACACACAGCCAGAGGTAAGGAGCCCCTAGCAGCCTAGCAACCAAGAGGATCTGGACAGGCTGCTAGAAGGGCACCCGAAAGAAAAAAAAAAAAAAAATTGTGATTCAGAATCGGGAAACAGAAAAACGGTGAACAGCAGAAAGTAAAAGAAAGAAATGAGAATATAATGTAAATATCAAGAATTCAATTTAATCCTGGGTAACAATCCAATATAGTTTACTTAATCCTGTGAAAAGCTTGCTAACAGTGCGATATATTGGTGTCCTACTCTGTGCTTTGTAATGCTTGGTAACAGAATCATGTAGCTTGCCTGTAGTTGCACACAGTCTTGAGTCTGTGTAGAATAATGTTCTGTAGTGTCTCTGGTAGGACTGCACGATTCTGGAAAAAAAAAAATGTCAGTCACAATTATCTTGACAAGAATTAAGATCACGATCCTCTGCACGTTTTTTTTTAATTTTTTAATAAGTCTTGTCCCGCATTTACGCACCCTATAATGTCATTATGAGATTTCATTTTGATATTATTTCCGTGTTATTTTCTTAGACATCAATTTTATGCTTCTTCAGAAAACATATGTGTTCCTGAAGACACACACAGCTAGGCAGTATGTATGCCTATAGACTACGTTAGCCATAACCTACAAGTGCGTCATGATTGCTATTTTGCAAACCAGGGCTGTCTATTAAAATCAATCCACCAAGAATATGGATGTAACTGTTTCGAAAGGAATATGCAGTAAGGACATATGCAGTTAGGTGGAGAACTTATCTCCAAACAGTCATAAGTGACAGTGCGGTAAAGTCTGTCCGTTTGGCGTGACTATCTGTGTAGTTAATTTACATGTGTTCAGAGAACTGGTTTGGTTAGGGCAGTTGGCTAGTTCTCTTCACTACCACCTGGGTTACACCATTCATGTTGCAGTCTGTTTTTCTCCTTAGCACTGTTTGCTCTTGCTCAATACTGCACTGTTTTGAAAACGATCATAGTGTAGGCTTGCTGCGACACTAAATCACATGACAGAAAAGGCGACTTGTCATTGGTTGTCATTGGTTAAAGTCATTTATTTGTGATACAACACGTAAAATAAAATACAGAAAAAATTTTGCCATTGAGAAATGAGATTGTGTGTTGATGTAAATCGAAATTTTCTTTTTTTTAACGGTTAATCGTGCAGCCCTAGTCTCTGGCATCAGTTACTAACCTCTTCAGTGAACTTCTTGCTGTGTAGTGTGTCAAGTTAAAAAGTGTGTGTGTGTGTGTGTGTGTGTGTGTGTGTGTGTCTGTGTAATTGTGTCATCTTGTTATTGGAAGACTGAAGCACTGCTTTTTGTCTCTCAAAGTTTGTCAGGGAAAGATGGAAGTGGCATCAGTGATCAGTGACAGTCATGTCTGTGTGTGGTCTTGCGTAGTCTGCTCTTTGACAGTGCCGTGGAGGAGAGACAACAAAGACATGGTGGAGCAATGCCCCGTCTGTCCTTTAAGAGGACATTGTGCAGTGGAGGTTTATCTCTCTTACTCAAGCAACTCGCTCGCTTTCGAGATGGGACAATTACTCATCCGTTTCAGACAAAGAAATCCTTTCAAAAGGTGTCAGCCTTGATACTTAGAGTGGTGGAGGGTGGAGGCTGTCCCCAAGTACCCATTCACCAACTGCACACACACCCCATCCAAAGCCCCCCTACACACACATACACATATCCTCGGTTTGGAGCGAAGCAGGCTGCTGGGACTCTGCTGTACTCTAATAGGAGCTCATCTCCGGGGCAGGTGTCTGTCATGCTTCACTTCTGGTGTGGGCAGCAACCCCCCACCTGCTGGCCTCATAATGGGCTCAGTGTGAGGCAGAGACTGGGCAGACACGCTTCAGGGCTGTGCCTCACACACGCACACGCACACACACACACACACACACACACACACACACACACACACACACACACACACACACACACACACACACACACACACACGCCATCCTGTACCAAACATAGACACCACCTCATCCCAGCAGATGAGACACACATACACACACACACATTCAGACCAGTAGAAGTGGAAAAGATTTTGGCAGGGGGTTGACTTATGGGGCTCCCTGTGAAATAACAATGGCAGGCCGATCCTTCAGCTGGTCTGAGGAAAGTATATTGAGCGGGCACAGGAAGACAAAGGCAGCCAGAATAAGGAGGGTCATCTCAGGACAGCCTCCATCCACCCACTATTCTAATCATCACCTGACTGCTCAAAGGATGGACCAATTATGTGTGATTGCCTGGCAGATGGAAAATGGGTTTAACACAAAACCTGCCATTCTATTTTTTTCCTTTCCTATCTTCTCTACCTGACACGACTTCATCTTCTCCGGAGTGGTGGTGACAGGGTTGGTTCTTTTTTTTTAAGCTGAGAAAATAAGGCTTTAGGAAATGAGCCATCAGGGCAGACAGTGACACCTGCCCCTCGTAGTTCTTTTATCTGCGCTAGCTGGAGAGAAAGAAATCTTTCCTCCGCCTCCTCCTTCTCCTCCTCCTCCTCTTTCCTTCCATGTACCTATAGATCTGGTTAGTTTCTTACTATTGAGGAACACGTTGGATATATTGTGCATGATGTATGTTTCAGGACACTGATCTTCTTTATTCTTTTCACGTGAGTGGTAGAGGGCCACTCATACATTATGTGCTCTTCCTTTTCTCAGACTTAACTGATAGCAGAGGCCTTGTATAATATAATCCAGGAAATGCATGACGAACACTGTTAAATGATAAGTAAAATATTAAAGAAAAGAAAAGTGTTTTTTTTAGGAAGTTGTAAATCTGCAGTGTCATTTTTTAGAATGTTTATTATTTATTACATTTCTCCACCCCTCACCCCCTTCCCATCCTGTGTTTCCCAGCATGCTTTGGACCTGCAGCTGGCGGTGGCCAACCTTCTGCAGCTGCTGGTGCACTCAGAGCGGAACCAGCAGGTGCTGTGCGAGGCGGGCCTGCACTCGCGTCTGCTGCAGCGCTGCAGCTGCGCCCTGGCCGACGAGGACCACCCGCTCCACCCGCCCCTGCAGAGGATGTTCGAGCGCCTCGCCTCGCAGGCCCTGCAGCCCATGGTGCTCAGGTATGCCACCAATGCCCTCCCACACACACACCTCGATCAGTAGAGCATAGCCGTCTCTGAAGCGGCTGCAGTGGTTCCTTGCCGGGCCAGAAGTAGGAGGTAGGAGCTCCTCAGTAATGTGGTTCTTGGCTAAGCCACCACTCTCCCAGTGTTAGGAACAGCATTTCTTAAGTTCAGTGGTGGCTCCTTGCTTGACGAGTGTAGGTTTGTGCTCCAAGGTAATCAAACTCTCAGTTAAGCTACCACAGCAAGGCATAAGGCATTCACATAGAAATCGTACGTTTGCGGCCCGTAACCATTGCTGTCCGTTCACGGTACACGTGCGTCTGTGTATTCACACCAGAAACAGTCTCCTGTGCGAACAGTGGGGGGGGGCATGTGTGGAAAATATAGAACTTGTTTCTATTTCAGGTGAAGAGCACAGGAGCCGCAGGGAACACACGGTGTGCATGGTCTGTTAACATGGGTTCTAAACGACAATGGACAAAAACTATGTCTGCACCGAGTACACAACACAAATGCACAGATTGCATTGTGAATGAGGCAAGATATGTCCACATTGTCTGTACTACAGTATTGTCTGATTCTCCCCTCATGTCCAGTTTGGCTGTGCTCCTATGTAACTATGGCTTTTAGGTAAGCCACCGCTCACCACATCAGGAGCCGAATAGGATGCCAGTTTTAAAACAGCATCAGTGTTAGTCATCACCTGGCCAGTGTGGCTCGTAGTGCCTGAGTAACTATTGAGGTGAGAGAGGCAGATCATATTCAAGCAGGGTCCTGGATCAGTTTTTAAATTGCAACCTTTGCTTTTGGTCAATGTCAGTCTTCTTTCTGTTTGCTGTGGGTAACATCAAATGTGGTGGAAATGTTCTGCTATAATATTTTGGACCTAATGTTTTCAAAGAATGAGTTTGATATATACTTCACTGTGTGGGTCATGAGGTTAAGGCCAGCCATGGTCCTACAGTTGACCTCAAGACTTCCTGCCTTGGCTTTCGTCCATCAGGAAGAAGTTATGAGTGCCTTTGCATAAAACGTTTTCGTGAATTAGGTCAGAGTTGTAAAACTTTAAGCCATTCAGGTCCTCCACTGGTCTTTATCAGGAGCTGGGTAAGTCTGGTCATGGCAGGACTAGAATAATACTGATAAAGTTATAGGAGAAACAGGCGTGCCTAAAGCATGATCTGAAATAAATCATGCTGTGTGTGAAATTTAGCTCTTGACCCAATTTTTTCATTTGGTATTGTGTGTTCTTGTCTGAGGTGTCCCCCCAACCCATCCCACTCCCCCTTCACCTGCCCCCACTTGCACCCACCCAACCTGTGCAGAACAGGCGAGAGACGCTTTATTATCCAGGGAATTGAGTCGCTAACTAAGAATCACATTACCATTCTTCTTTGCATAGAAAGCAGCCCAGGCCATCAGATTAGAGGCGCTCTGCGTGTTATTTCAGGTTGTGCATACGGGTGCTTGCTCTCTTTCTCTCTTTGTCTCTCTCTTTCTCTCTCTCTCTCTCTCTCTTTCTCTTTCTCTCTCTCTCTCTCTCTCTGGGGTGCAGAGGCAAGCAGGCGCACCACAACATTAGCGCTTTCCATTTTCCGCTTGAACAGTCGGAGATGATGAGGGCTGCTACCGGCCCTTCGGACCCCTGGAGGATGTTAGTGGGAGTGGGGGGGTTGATAGGCTTGGGATGGGTGAGGGGGAAGGTGGGCAGGTTGGGGTAAAGGCTGTTTTTTTAAATGAAAAGATCCTCAAGTGAAACTCTCCCTATCCCTCTCTCCTCAACTCTGTCTGTCTGTCTGTCTGTCTCTCTCTTTCTCACTCTTCCTGTCTGTGTTGTCTGTATCATTCCTATGTAGTTGCCCTGTCTGTCTCATTGTATGTTGTATCTTGTATGTTTCTTAGTGCATTCTCAGGTGTATTTTTTGCACAGTGACCTGTCTCAGCTTTTCTCTGTTTGTCTCGCTGACATTCCTACTCTCTCCCATTTTTTCCTACACGTGAGCAACAAAGATGGAGTCTTTCTTTATGGTCATGTTTCTCCCCCAGTTCTTCCCCCTCACTTTCACACCCACACCTGCCCCCCCCCCCCCCCCCCCGTAGCTGTAAAAGCTGTAAAATCATCAGAAGTGATTCACTTTGTGTGGACAAGAGCAACAAAAGTGACGAGCTACACTAATAACACCCCAGTGTACAGTAGCCTTCTACAGTACAGTACAATCTACAGTAGATTCCTTACTCTGCGTTTACACCAAGAGTGACTAAAGATGTCAAATTGTCAGAAGTGATTCACTTTGTGTGGCCAAAAATGACAGAAGTGACGAGCGACAAAACTTGGGCGACTAGAGCGACTACAAGAAGTTAAAAACTGCTCAACTTTTTTGCAAATTAGCTAGGACGTGGTTCAGTTGTGAATGGAATGTCAGTGGGCACGTCATGAGCAATTAGAGCGACAAGAGTGAACACAGATCTTTTAGCAGCTATTTTTATGAGCGACAAAAGCAATTTTACAGCTTTAGTAGCTCTTGGTGTAATCTTGGTGTTTATAGTTAATCGGTCCGCTCACATCATTTGTGCTGTGTGTGAGACACTCTGACTCACGCCACTGTTGTTTTTGCTCTCGGTGATCTTTAGGTTCTTGCTTCTAACTTCTTTTGTGTGTGTGAATGTGTGTGATTTTTTTCTGTTTGGCAGGGAGTTTCTGCGGCTGGGCAACCCGCTGAACTGTGGCGCCTGGGACAAGAAGCTGCTGAAACAGTACCGCGTGCACAAGCCTAGCTCACTCAGCTATGAGGCCGAGATGAGAAGTAAGAAACACACATTAACACACAGAGATTTTGTACACACCCTGGCACACACACGCACATGCACACATGCACACGCACACGTTGTCTCTCCCTGATCCCCAATGTGTCTTACTACTGAAGCGGTCACTATATCACAAATTGGATTCTTCAAGCATTTGTGTGAGGCAGTGAATGAGAGAGACAGAGTGTGGGTGTGTGTGTGTGTGTGTGTGAGAGAGAGAGAGAAAGAGCGAGAGAGAGAAAGAAAGAGTGAAAGAGACTGTCTTTGTGCTTGTATCTGTGTTTGTCATGAGGGCAGAATGGACATTTTCATTTCCACCAGGCCAGCAGCACAGCCTCTTTAAAAGCCACCAGTTACCTCCAGCCTTAAACAAAGCCTGTCCTCCTTTCTCATCTCTTAGATGAAAAAAGATGACTTATTCAGACTTTTTAATTAGCAGAGAAAATGAATTTGTGCTTCACGAGGAGGCCTCCAACTAATCTTTATTTCCAACTGGACATTCATAAAAGGATCCCTGCTGAAAAGACTGCAGTTTAATGAATAGCATGACCCTAGTCACAGACATGGACTCACTTATTCTCTATCACACACACACACACACACACACACACACACACACACACACACACACACACACACACACACACACACACACCGACACACACACTCCTGCGTCGTTCTCCCTCTAACTCAGATATCTGTCTGAAAGTTGTGTGTGCGGATCCTGTGGAAAGCACGTCACTTAACAGCAGGAGTGACACACCAGCCCCTGCAAAAACAGGAAATACCCAGGAGGAAAAGAAGAAGCTGAGTTACTTACTGAGATTGATGGCTGGGCTTAACCTCTCACACCATTTCAGCATGACGCTAGAGGACCTGCAGGCTACTTAAGTCTGTCTATGTTATGTTTGATCTCCTCAGAGATATTACTTGCTTGACCTGAGGGATTTATTCAAAGTTGTTTTGCATGTTTGTTTCCTTCTCCTGTCATAAATTTGTCCACGGTCGTACTGCCACCACTGATGCTACGTGTTATAACAGCTGCCATTGCCTTAGCTGTAGTAGTTTGATTAGCAGTTGGGCGTAGTACAGATACTCACTGAAGGTGACCATTTTGAGTGATTTTTGCTGAAACACAGCTGCTGTTTTATTTAGCTGTAATAGCTGCTGCATTGTTAAATCAGTGAAGTACCTTAGTTGAGTTGCAAGATGTTTACATTTCCCCCCTCTGATGTGTGTTTAACAGGTAGCATGACCATGTCGATGGAGGGCTTCGGGCCGGACAGTGTGTTTGCTGTGACGACCGAGGACAACAGCCAGTATCGCATCAGCCGCAGCCTGGTGCGCTCAGCCGAAGACAGCACGGTGCCGCTGACACGCGTCAAATGCCTGGTCTCCATGACAACGCCACATGACATCCGACTGCACGGCTCTGCCGTCACGCCCGCCTTTGTGGAGTTTGACACCTCGTTGGAGGGCTTTGGGTGAGGACGATTTGTGTGTGTGTGTGTGTGTGTGTGTGGCATATGTGCATTTGCAGAACTGGAAGTGAAAGAGAATGTCCCCCACTAGAAATGGAACAGATTGTCATCCATCGGTGACCTCTGAGTAACAGTAACCATGTCAGACTAAGGCTAAGCACTTTGAGATTTAAATTTTAAAATAAGAATTCCAAAGTACTTTGGTAAGTATCTCACATAAACTACTCTATACATTTTTATTTATGCATTTATCAGATGCTTTTATCCAAACCGACTTACATTTGTCAGCTATGAATTACTTCAGGGCCAGTCTCCCCTACAGCATCTTAGGGTTAAGTGCCTTGCTCAAGGGTACATCGGTGGCAGCCAGGATTTTCAAACATTGTTTTACTTGAATGCACAAATCTACTTACTGAGAACCATTCTGGATATGGTAAGCTGGTTACTCTGTGTGTGTGTGTGTGTGTGTGTGTGTGTGTGTGTGTGAGATTGTGTGTGTGTTGCTCTGGGCTTATCCCTGTAAATTTGGAGAGCAAGTGTTTGGGAGGTACAGGATGAGGTGCAAGTCATTACTACAGTCAGACCCTGCCTGCTGACCAAAGCAGATGACAATCCAAGCGTGGTTTTGGCTAATAACAGCTGATTCCATTGTTGCGGGCGAGTTCAACTGCTGTTTACTATGGTTGTTATAATTGATGTAGAACTGTAATGAGATTTTACTTCATAGGTGTGCATTATAGAGAATTAACACACACCCTGCCAGCCAATCAGGAATCAGTATTCCATTTCTCCGGGTGAAAATGTTGTATTATTGAACTTTTTTTTCTATTGAGCTATTTCCTACTTCGTTGAACATCATGACATCCTTTTGTTCTTGCCTTACTCTTGCATTTGCCACACACACATATGCACATATTCTGTGTGTGTGTGTATGTGTGTGTGTGTGTGTGTGTCTTACATAAATTAATGTGTCCTGACTGGACTGAATACAACATGGTATGGTGGTGCATCATCAGTGGAGAGGAGAGGAGAGGAGTGGTGGGGGTGGGTTGGGGGTCTTGCTTGGGCGTTGAGCCAGAGGATGTGCGCTCCAGCAGCGCCAGGTGCCCATCTGCCCCCATCAAATATTCATCAGCAGCATTCCTGCCCGGGACAGCACAACACCACAGCAAAGCACAGCACAGCACAGCCCAGGACAGCCCAGCACAGCATAGCAGCGGAGGGGGTTATGGGCCAGAGATGGAAGGGGGGCGGGGGCGGGTTAGACCCAGGCTGGAGTCTGGAGGAGAGGTAGGCCTGTGAGAGTAAATGAGAGAGAAAGAGCAGGGGTACACAGAGAGAGAGGGAGAGAGAAATGTAGGGAATAAAAGAGGGGGAGGAAAAGGGAGCATTAATAAAAAGCGAGAGGAGAAAGAAGAAAGGAAGCCATGGTGAGTGAGTGAAAGAGAGAGAGACGGAGAGATTATGACAGGAGGCAGACAGAGATATGTGGGAGAGGCAGATATGTAGAAGTGGGAGAGCTGGTGATGTATTGTGTGCATTCTTTAATGGTGCTGTTGACTTACTTCCCACACACTCACACACATGCTAACACACACAGACATCCTTTTGGAGGGATGTCCACTGTGTGTGTGTGTGTGTGTGTGTGTGTGTGTGTGTGTGTGTGGACTGCATTCCTGCCCAGGAATGAGTGTGTGTGTGTTGATAAACAACTTAATCTGCTTCCTGCTGTCTTGGGGTGAAATGCCTTTGCGGTACACATAACACATGAATCTATATGCCAGAACGCATAGGTGTCACCCGGTTTCAGACTTGATACATTACTCACACACACACACACACACAGGGTTAAGTGATGTTTTTTTTTGTTTTTAATGACACTTGCTTGTTGATTTCATACTTAGTGAATTTGCTTGTTCCTGTCAGAATGACACATGGTGTCATGCACCTGCTAAACAATATTTTTAGTCATGATGAGTCATAACATTGCGCAAAATAATGTGGAATGTGTTGTGTGTTTGTGTATGTGTGTGTGTGTGTGTGTGTGTCTGAATTTGTTCCACAGCTGTTTGTTCCTGCCTAGCTTGGCCCCACATAATGCCCCCTCCAACAACGCCAACACATCTGGAGTCAGCGATGGAGCCGTGCTCAGTGGCATGGGAGTGGGTTAGTAGACACACACACACACACACACACACACACACACTCACATCTAACTGATATAATCATAAATCATGTGAATCATTCATTACACATACACACACACACACACACACACACACATTCATACATTCATTCACATTAGAGATCTCATCAGCTCTGTGACACGTTGGCTCACAGTCCTTTGGTTTGTGACTCCAGATTGCATTTAGATGTAGATTCCCTAAATTAATCAATCTGAATGTTTATCCTGCAGCCGTCTGGAGTGCAGAAGCAGATGGCAGGGGAAGTGAGAGTCTGAGAAGAGCTCTAGAGGGTTAGACTGAATGTGTTTAGACTGTCTATCTGTCAGTCTCAGTGTGTCTTTTAAGACTGGGTGGGCTTTCTCTTTATCAACCCATACATTTACTTAAATCTGCTTTGGATATTGTTGAAGTGGAGAGAGGTGTGTGTGTGAGAGAGAGAGAGAGAAAGAAAAAGTGTGCGTGTGTGTATGTGTGTTTGTGAGTGTGTGTGTTTGGGGGGGGGGGTCTATGTATGTGTGCGTGTGTGTGTGAGAGTGTAGTTCAGTTCTCTGTCTGCATCTGCATCAGTATCCCTTGTAGAGGCCTTGTAAGTGGTGCAGACTGGGTGAGCGCCGCCTGCAGTGCAGACTGGGTCTTGTAGTATTCATGAGAGCGGGGGCTTGTAAAGCAGAGGCCACTTGCCTCTGGGTGGCTGGCTCCTCCAGCCTTTTACAGACAGGCACCCGGCTGGCCGCCCCTGACCCATTTTACACGATGACATCATCATGTTCTCCCTGACACCAATCCAGTGCTGCAGTAGCAGTGGAGAGAGAAAACAAGTACACTATCCTCCATTCATTCTTTCTCTCTCTCTCCCTCCCTCTCCCTCTCCCTTTTTCCTCTCCCCACAAGGAACCACTGTGGGGGGAAAAACACAGTTTCTCTCCCCATGTTCTTTGTTGTAGAGACGGTGTAGCACAGACAGACACTGTGTGTGTGTGTGTGTGTGTGTGTGGTTATGTTCTAGCATTTTTCCACTACAGGGACTTTTAGGCCATTGTAGGGTGGCCTCCACTGTTTCAAAGTGTCTTATGTGTAACAAACATATCCCTTGCACTGGGACAAAGATTTCCAAAATCAGTTGTTCTTCATTTAATCCAGGTTTTAAGTTTTTAATTTATTTTAAATTTAAAAACTAATTCTAGCTAATCAATTACACATTATACAGTAACACATTACACACACACACACACACACACACACACACACACACACACACACACACACACACACACACACATACACACATATTCCTTGGGGATAATAACTGATTTCATAACCTCTCTGTCTGTCCCCCCAGGTGAGCGTCTGTTCCCCCCTCCATCGGGTCTGAGCTACTCGTGCTGGTTCTGTATCGAACGCTTCAGCACACCGCCGCAGAACCACCCGGTGCGACTGCTGACCATGGTGCGGCGGGCCAGCTCATCCGAGCAGCACTACGTGTGCCTGGCCGTGGTGCTGTCTGCCAAGGACCGCTCACTCATCGTCTCCACCAAAGAGGAGCTGCTACACAACTATGGTAGGAGCAGACGGACAGAGATAGAAAAGACATGCAAGCAGACATGCAGACATGGAGATAGACTGGAAGATGGGAGCACAGACAGGCAGATGTGTCGTTATTATTATTACCTCCTCCAGTGAGGTTATGTTTTTCGCTGGCGTTTGACTGTCTGTGAGCAAGATAACACGAAAAATACTGCATGGATTTGGATGAAATTTTTGGACAATGTGGGTATTAGGAGAAGGAACAGATGGTTAAATGTTGGTGATGATACAGAACACCGTCTGAAATTTGTATTGGGTCAGTGACCCTATATTGCATGATCAGAGGTCTGTGCTCTCCAAGTGCTTTTCTAGTTATTATTATTATTATTATTTAGCTTTAAAAAATATTTGTTATTATTATTATTGTTGTTGTTTTTGTTGTTGTTGTTATTTTGGGATTTATGCATTCATTCTATTCATATAGATTTACATACATCGTTCATCATAGGACCTTACAGACAGACGCTTGTATATGCAGACATGCAGATGACTAGGGAGACAGACTGAGGGAAATGTAGATAAATAGCTGCAGATAGCAATGCAAATAAGCAGGCAGGCAGATAGGAAGACAAACAGGAGGACGAGATGTTTATGTACGCAGACAGTTTGAGTTGGACAGAGAGCCTGACGGACCCACAGCTCCACTAGAGTGTAGATGTCTCTGTGTCAGGCTGTCTGCATATGCACGCACACAGTGTGACACAGACAGAGAAATAGACAGAGTTGTCGACAGCGCGTAGCGAGACAGATCTCTTTGGAGTCGTGTCAGACTTCATCTGCGTGTGCAGACGTGTAGAATCTTGAGTGAAAAGGGCAGGTCTCAAAGTTGGTTTAAAAATAGAGAATTTTTTTCTCGTTTTCTGCCTCTAAAATGGCCCGATCTTAAGGCAGGGCAGTGAGACATGCTGGCAAAGGAATGGATCAGCCTTGCAGACACTGAGTAGGAGACACAGACAGACAGATGCACTTTGAAGATAGACTTATGGACTCCTGTCCTGGCTAATCTGTATGCAGTCTTCTGACAAGGAGAGTTGCTCTTACTTTACTGTTTTCATTCCAATACAAACATACTCAGCCATGTTTGGTTTCAGAGTGCTTATCAGACACCAACACACAAAATATGGTTGTTGTCTGTCTGTGTGTGTGTGTGTGTGTGCGCTCGTATGTGTGTGTGTGTCTGATGACATAAGTGGCATATCTTAACAGGAAGGCTGATGCGTCAGCGTTTCTTAGCTGGCTGTGGGTTTGTGGGCCAGTGGAGTGAATGGTCAGTGTCTGGCAGGCTCAAACTGGTGTGTGTCTGGCTATTAGGTCAGGCAGCCATCGAGTGTGTCAGCCACGGGCAGGACACAACTGGAACTGTCAGCATTTCCTTGTCCTTTGACCCCTCTCTCTCTCTCTCTCTCTCTCTCTCTCTCTGTCTTCCTCTCCTGTCTCTCTACTTCTCTATTCTCTGTCTCTCTCTGTCTCTCTGTCTCTCTCTCCCTTTATCTCTTCCTTCTCCTTTGCTTTTCCCCTTTCTCTCCTCTATTTTTGTTTTTGAAAACAAAAAACACTTCCCTCTGTTTTATTTTGGATCTCCTCTCATCTTGCTCTTGTATTTCTTCTCTCTTTCTCCCCGGCCTCTCTTCTCACCCACTCTTCCCCCCTCCCCACAGTGGATGACTTCAGTGAGGAGTCGTCCTTCTACGAGATCCTGCCGTGCTGCACCCGCTTCCGCTGTGGCGATCTGATCAGCGAGGGCCAGTGGCACCATCTGGTGCTGGTCATGAGCAGGGGCATGCTGAAGAACAGCATGGCCACACTCTACATCGACGGCCAGATGGTCAGCACCGTCAAGGTGAGACGCCCACTCCACCCCACTCCATCCTGCGCCATCGCACCCACCCCAAGGCTGGCGCTGCCCGCCCAGTGCCACCCCCCTGGGCCTCAGACACAGGGGAGGGGAAAAAGAAGAAGCTATAGAAATCGGTGTTCATATTTCAGAGGTTGTGCATGTACGGTAGCAGCTGTGTTTGTAACTGTGTCTGTATCACTGTATCAAACTCTCTGTTATAATTCAAGTCCCTGTTTGGTTAATAAAAATAGGTCAAATCAGGCTTTCTAACTAGAGGGTGCAGCTATGCCAGCGTTTTGAAGGTTTGACACACTTTCTGGAAAAAAACAAATCCTCATATTTCAATGAATAATGAATGGGTGTCTGTGTGTAGACCAGCAGATGGTGATTTCCAGAGCATGATTTTCTAAAGGCACAGACAGGCCCTAATGACCTGACACAGGAGTGTTGACAGCCATAGTAGGGCAAGGTTGAGAGGTGCCCCCCCTGACCCTTGCTACTCTCCAGCCAGGTGGTTGAGCACCTGGGAGGAAGTACCCAAGGGGACCCAACTAAATGTGGGCAGATTAGGGGTGTGCTACACTGGCGTTTGTGGGAATACCTGCCAAGTTCTGTCAAACAGGCCATCTCTTGTCTGTCAGCCATCTGCTCCTACAGAAGATGTCAGCGGCTGAGAGTGTGTACCTATTCTCATTTGGTAAGAGCCTCATCTCAGGCGCCTGTTGTCTTGTGGTTTTGCTGAGATTTACCACAAGATGTTAAATGTCAACACCTCAACTTGCCACACACACACACACACACATAGAGACACTGCATGACTTTGCATCTAGTTTCAGGTCAGTAACCGCAGGCACACCGAAACCCACTTCCTGCCATTTGCTGATCAGAGCTGTGTCATTTCCTGTGTGTTTGTGCCAGCAGAGTCAGCACAGAGCATCATGTTCTTGCTGTGTCTCAAGATGCAGAGGAGTGCTTTTGTCTGAGATTTTTTTTAAGCTAGGGAGACAGTTGAGTAAGGGACGTCTGATTGATTCCATGAGGTTTGTCAGCCTCTGGACTGTTTCTAGTGATTCCTGCCACCTTGTGTTGAGGGTTAGCATAGTGGAGATCAGTCAAATCGAGTCTTGCACCTGCAGTGTCCATGGTCCAAATGCACTTGATTAAAACCAACTTTTTTTTTAACCGAGTAATAGCCTTAATAAGTTAAATTTATATAATGAATTAATAAATTATGTTTCATCAGGTATACAGATGGAAATCAAAGTTTGAAGCCCCCTCACCGGTAGTAAATCGCAGCATGTCATCTACCCAGAGTCCCACTGGTCAGGCTAGGTCCATTTGGCCTATTGTGTTCAAACCGTACCTACCAGTCACAATTTTCTTGCTTGTAGTACAAATTTTTTCAAACTTGGTTCTACAATACAATATAGTTTGCATTGTATCACAGTGTTGCATGACTCGCCACAGAATGTGAAATGTGAACAGTATAAAATTAAATGAGAATTTCCCTGGTCATCGTGCATCTTAATAATATCTGATGTCTCCTTGAGTCCCTTTGGCTTTGGCTCCAGAAGGTATTTCAGGATAGAACCTTAGAATGGATGACTTTGCATCTCATTTCCTGTTTTGTCACTTCCTGTGCAGCTTCACTACGTGCACAGTGCGCCAGGGGGCTCAGGCTCGACCAACCCTCCTGTGGTGAGCACAGTGTACAGCTATGTGGGCACGCCCCCTGCGCAGCGGCAGGTCTCCACGCTGGTGTGGCGGCTGGGCCCCACGCACTTTGTGGAGGAGGTACTGCCTGCTGCCAGCGTGGCTGCTATCTATGAGCTGGGGCCCAACTACGCTGGAACGTTCCAGGCTGTCTACCTGCCCTGTGAGTACAGTTGTCTGTGTCTTGTCTTTTTTTTTGTGGGTGTGTGTGTGGGTGGGTGTGTGTGTTTGTGTGTGGATTCTGTGTGACTGTGTGTGATCAGATGTTTCATTTTCAGAGAGATTTTTCCGCACCAATTATGTACAAGGCAAGCGGTTTTCATAGGGTTGGCAGTTGGTAGTCATATTGTTATGCTGTGATCACTGTTTGGCTTTTCTGTGTGCACTGAACCAATGAAAAGTCATGAATCACAAACACTGATTTCCACCTCTGTTTTCCCCTCCTGATGGTTTTGCCTCCTCCCTGCAGGTAAAGACTCAAAGGTGGAGGCGTCTCCCCCCTGCCCCGTGGCGCTGGTGCCTGAGGAGAAGGTGTCTTTTGGCCTGTATGCCTTCTCGGTGCTGGCCCTCACCGTGGCCAAGATCAGGAAGGCCTACAACAAGCTGGACAGCAAAGCCATTGCCAAGCAGGTCGGAAAGAGTACACCTCTGATTCCCCCTTTCTTCCTCTGGATTGGATAGTTTTGTCTCTGACATGCTACTGCAGTACTGTTCTAAACTTGGTCTGTCTCTTTGTGTGTGTGTGTGTGATTAACGTTCCCTCAGTACTTGACCTCCATAGCTGTCTGGAGCTCCTCTGCACCATGTCCCTTGAGTTCCTCTGTCTGTGTGTGTGTGTGTTTTAACCCCATCTGTGGTAGAGTGCGGAGGCAGCATTTCACTTCCAGCACACCAGTTTTATCAGCACCCCACAAACTTGTTTACATGCACACACATACACACACACACACACACACAAAGGTATACAGAAGCCAACGTATATACACAGTATAATATAAATACACTAATACACTCTCACTCCTAGGTAAGGCTTTAGTACATACTGTGTAGTGTGGATACAGAGAGGTGTGTTCTCAAGGAGTCTGTCTTGCTGAGACAACCCAATAATTTGCAGAGAAACTGCTGAATGTTTGCCTTTTGAACATCTGCTGGTGTCTGTGAAGACATGACCCACTGTGACAGTAGTCTGCATTAAGCTTACCAGACCCTCACACCAGATCTGTTGTTACTCATATAAATTGTTAGAGTTTGTTTATCATTCATTTTAATTCATTTTAATTTTAGTGGAATCATGTTGTGGCTTCCACATGTTCAGTTAATCTAGATGAGCACAGTGTCAAGACCTTCAGGCCTGGCAAATAACAGCAATCACAGACAGGGAATTGAAAATAGAAGCACTAGGCAAAAAAGTAATATCTTACAATGTTGCTCTGTACTGGAAGGACTTTAGTTAGATTTACAGTTGGAAGAAAAAAACAAAAAACAAAATTACAATGAATTTCCACATCTATCTTTTCCCATCTTGCCTTTTGGTGGTCATTTTTAGGTTACTTCAATAAACAGGAGACCAGGCCACACTTAGATGTTGAATCGAGGAGTAGATTTATCCTGCCGTGCACAGCAGGAGAGCAAGATAAAGAGTGCCATAAAGCATCCGTGATCAGAGAGTCTCTAAAGTGGCGCGTGAAGAACCCAAGTTTAAGTTTAGTTGAAGATGAGGAGTACATCATATGATCTGTGCCCAACCCAGCTACTGGGTCAGCACGATCCTGGACACCCCACCTAATGACAGGACCACCTAAGCATGGCCTTCAGGAAAGAACATCAGCTCAGAATTAAGTACACTCAATCAGCAATGATGACAATGAAGCCCACACCATTAATGAGTACTATAGAAAAGCATATGACACTATACTCCACGTACTACGCATATGCCACTCATATCATGCAGCCCATGATAGTGGAAAAGTACAGTGTCACCATGCCCTAATTGGCATACTTCTGAAAAGGTATAGAATATAGAATATTCAGTTTTGCCACCCTCTCTCTCTTGCAGCTGGCGGTGTCATCCCATGAGAACGCCACACCAGTGAAGTTAATCAACAACTCAGCGGGTCACCTCAATGGTGCCGCCCGCACCATCGGAGCAGCCGTGATTGGCTATCTGGGTAAGACTCAGGTGGCTGCCAAAGGGTGCTTGGGTGGGGGTGTGGAATGGTGGTGGTGAATTCATTGGCACTTTGAAGTCAAAAGAGGCTTTTGTCACTCTCTGGATGTGAATAAACCTCTTGGGTGAGGAGGCCCAGGATATGCGCTGTAATTGATAGTGGGAACACTTACAGCTTTGTGGTTATCAGCCCTCTCCATGTGACGTCTTTGATGTTGGTTCACAGTATAAAAATCCACATTGCTTGTGTGTGTGCGTGTGTGTGTGTGTACACGAGCAGGCTTGATGTGGTGTATCTTTGTGTGTCTGTGCTGCTCACTCTCTCATTCCTCAATTTTTCTCCCTCAGGAGTGCGCGCCTTCGAACCCAAACCCGTAGCCACCAACCTGCAGTACGTCGGCGGTGCGGCCGCCATCTTGGGCCTCGTCGCCATGGCGTCGGACGTGGAGGGCCTGTACGCGGCAGTCAAGGCGCTGGTGTGCGTTGTCAAGAGCAACCCGCTGGCCAGCAAGGAGATGGAGCGTATCAAAGGCTACCAGGTGGGCCAGAGAGATAGCGCTGCACTGTCACAGCGTACCACACAAGCACAAAAGCACAATCCTGTCAGGTCATATCCACCAGGGCCAGCAGCTTTACAGCCAGCCAATCACCAGTCACTATGTGAATTAAACCACTAGAATTGAAAGCTGCTATTTCAGCCACTGACGGAAAATGGAACATCTATGAAGGTTGTGGCTGCTGTTGATGTGACCATACATTTATAATGTGTTTGCCGGTTTGTGTTGTTTACATGTTACTATAACGCTTGTTATGGTTAAAAGTATAATTTTACTTTG
This sequence comes from Tenualosa thibaudeaui, assembly GCA_027481765.1. Lineage (NCBI taxonomy): Eukaryota > Metazoa > Chordata > Actinopteri > Clupeiformes > Clupeidae > Tenualosa > Tenualosa thibaudeaui. The sequence goes on along the minus strand of JAIFZK010000018.1, from coordinate 6,970,121 downwards.
TTAAATGTCCTATATAAATAAAGTGACTTGGCTTAACTTATGATGTTATGTGCCTGGCCAACTGTATGGTTGTTTGGTTGTTATTAGGAGAGTGTGATTGAATACAGCTGAGATGACTGCTTGACTCATTGTTATTGATGTTCTTGTAAGGATATAACGGATTGCGTTTGTGCCCATGTGTACGTTTGAATGATTGTTATTGATGCAGCTTTTGTTGTTTGCTGGATTGTGATTGATGATAGTGCTGGGGTACAACAGAAAGTCTGTGTGTGTGTGTGTGTGTGTGTGTGTGTGTGTGTTGTGAGTTTGTGTTTCTAAATGTATGTGTGTGTGGGTGTCTGTGTGTGTGTGTGTGTGTGTGTGTGTGTGTGTGTGTGTGTGTGTGTGTGTGTGTGCAGTTGCTGGCAATGCTGCTGAAGAAGAAGCGCTCTCTGCTGAACAGCCACATCCTCCACCTGACCTTCTCCCTGGTGGGCACGGTGGACAGCGGCCATGAGACCTCCATCATCCCCAACTCCACCGCTTTCCAGGATCTGCTGTGCGACTTCGAGGTGATCGCCTGAGATGAGGGCCCAGAAGAAAGGGCTGGATAGAGCATTAGCATTGGGCTAACACTGGCATTAGAGATTCTTCCACTTGACCAACTGTGGTAGAGTGTTGTAGAGGCTGTTTTCTGTATAGCTGGTTCAGTTGGTCAACAAGGATTCTTGCTGTCATTAGTTAGGTTTAGCTGCTGGTACGTTATTGTTTCTATGTTCTTTTCATGCCAACAGTACTCGGTGTTCACAAACACAAACAACAGGGCTGTGGGTTGAAATACACCCAAATTTTCCTATAAAGATTCCCTTGACACTTGCACTTCTACTGCAGGTAGTAATAATGGCATTGAAGTGTGTGACTCATGACCCCTTTGATCTGCAGGTGTGGCTGCACGCTCCGTACGAGCTCCACCTGTCCCTTTTTGAACATTTCATTGAGCTTCTCACAGAGTCCAGGTGTGTAGCTGGATGTGTACCGCATGTGTGTGTTTATTTGATACCACGGTCACAACCACCGTCACTTGCAGTGTGTTATTAGTGAAAGTTGATAGATTTTATCTGTGTGTGTGTGCGTGTGTGTGTGTGTGTGTGCGTGCAGCGAGGCAGCGAAGAACGCAAAGCTGCTGCGTGAGTTCCAGCTGATCCCCAAGCTGCTGCTGACGCTGCGAGACACGTCCCTCTCCCAGCCCACCATCACGGCCATCAGCAGCGTGCTCAGCCTCCTGCTCCAGGGCTTTCCCAACTCCTACGACTTACTCAGGTACACACACACACACACACACACTCTCTGTGTGACACATCCCTCATCCAGCCAACCATCACGACCATCAGCATCGGTGTATTCATCTTTCTCCTGCAGAGGGGTTCCTAACTCAGTTACACAGACACACACTCTCTCTCACATACACACAAACACTCACTCATTCATAAATGACAGGGCATCCACTCACATGTATAAAGACCAACAACAGACACACAACGCTGTGGGACAGATCAGAGCACACACACATACTCACACACATATCCTCTCGAAGATACAGTATATGTACACCTCGTGCCTTACCACACACCACATGCATATGAAATAAAGCAAACACTAAGACATGAGTTACTATTGTAGAGACCAAAGTTGATATATTACAGAAAATATCTGCTTGGCCCCTGGTAGCTTGGATGGGTTCATGGCTACATACTTAATGCATTTCAAACCTGATAGATGTCAGTAGCTGAATAAATGAAACCTTAATAACACTTGTAAATGTTAGTGGTGTTCTGAGATGCACTGATAAAGGTAATTTAGGGTCACTGCAAAAGATTGGTGCCTTATTTTCCTTTGCCTCACTGGTAGAAATGTGGTTGCCCAGCAACAGAGCTCTGAAGTGTTGGCCTTGATATGCACCAGTTTACTGTGATTCAGGCAGACGAACCGCAGCACCGGCCCGTAATTTTGGTAAAAAGTTGGATGTCAGATGAGTGTCTTTTATTCATCTGAATGCCTTATATTTGGTCTGAAAACACGGCACTGCATTCCTGATTCAGACTCAACATCAACATAAAAATACACAGTGGTCTCTTTTTGACGGAGGCTGCCCTAGAACACTGTGGTGCCTGCATTTGGAGTCCGTTCTAGATTGTTCCTGTGTATTTCTCTCAGGTTCGGACAGTTCATCTCCTCCACACTGCCCACATTTGCCGTCTGTGAGAAATTTGTCGTCATGGAAGTCAACAATGAGGAGAAAGTAGATGGAGGTGAGACACACATACACACACACACACACACACACACACACACACACACACACACACACACAATGTAACTGCCAGCCCCCGCTCTGTTTTTGATGATATCTGAAGGCCTAATTTTTAAATTTATCCACACTGAATTAATACTGTTTGATTCATACTGAATGAAATGAACTCACACCCTGTAAGCCAATCAGATAACTCTCTTTCTTTTCTCTGTGTGGTAGCTAGCAGTATCTGTACCATCTAATAATATTTATATATCTAATCTAATAATATTCTGTCAGCTCAAATCATCTGCTTGTCTCATATCTGTGTGTGTGTGTGTGTGTGTGTGTGTGTGTGTGCCTGCATGCTCAGGGAACGAGGATGACTTTGGTGGTCTGCTGTCGGCCAACGTGATTCTGCTGAGGAACCGACTGCTGGACATCCTGCTCAAGTTGCTCTTCACGTCCAAGGAGAAATGCACCGTCAACACGCAGTGAGCTCCTCCAGCCGATCTTGCTTGTCCCTCTCTCCTCTAATCCCCCTCTCTCTCCCTTCCTCTCTTCTCTCTCAGCTCCATTCTACCACTCACATCTCTCTCTCTCCCTCCCTCTTTCTTTTCCCCTCTTCTCTTCTCTGTCTTCTGCACTCTCCTCCTCTGTCATTGTTTCTCTTCAACTTCTTCAACTCTTCTCTCCCAATATCCCTCCCCTGCTAAGCTGGCGTCTGTCAGCGGTACATAAGCTGTTGTTATTAAATAAGCTTGAGTCTTGAGTCTTGTCAAATACCATTGAGTTCCATTGAGTTGACGCAGACAAATCTTCCCACTGAAGGAACAGCGAGTGGTCAGCAAAAGGTTTGAGATGAGCCCTATAAAGGCAGAGAGTAGATCCTTTGCCATGTCTACCTTAGTCTACCCTCACAAATGGTACAATAGCCAAAACTAACATTAGGAATCTTAGATGATCTTAAAATAGTATTGTCACAGTCAGGGGCTGGTGCCAGGGGGAGTAAAAGTATAATAATTTGAAGGGCCTGGCTTTGACATTTTAATATTATAATGAATAATATTGTAATCAGGCTTTGGGGGCCCAAAATGATTTCCGTTGGGTTAAAGGGCCCAACATTTCTAGCAGCGCCCTGGTCACAGTATATTTGGACAGGTCCAAAATTAGTTTTCCAACAATTACCCATTTCATAGAGAAGAAATGCCCACTGATGCTGAATCTGTTCTGATGACTGTATGCTGTAATGGTGCTTTACAGCTCCCCCTGCTGTACTCACTGTAAATGACGTTGAGGAATTACACTAATTTACTGTGTTTCTCACTTAAGATTGAATGGAGTGAGTTTATTGATACCAGCATATAGTCAAAGAACTGGATGGGTGAATAGTGTAGAATATTGTGTGCTCAGTAAATAGCATTTGACTTGGCAATGGTAGGAGTGAGAACCCCTGATGCATATTGCAGTGACAAACATTCAGGTCAGGCTTTGTGCAATATAGTGGTGTTGAATGGAAATATTCTTACTTTTGTTTCATTTAATTTGGTGTTTCAGAATATTGCAAAGAAATGACCCAGGAGATCTTTTTTTTCTTGTGGTTGGTAGTTATTTCATCATGTTTGCACAGGCCTAATGGCAATGCACAGTTTGTTTTGGTGATGAAATCTGCATTTGCCTCTTTACCTATTTTGCCTATTTACACCACACTGGGGTACCTCTGAATAAAGCACTGCCAGGTGAGTGGTGTTGTTCCACCTTCCTATGGTGTACTGAGGCCCTGTGCACTTACTCTCTCTCTCTCTCTCTCTCTCTCTCTCTCTCTCTCTCTCTCTCTCTCTCTCTCTCTCTCTCTCGCTGTTGCGCCTCCTGCAGGGCGTGTGAGGAGCTGGTGCGGACGCTGGGCTTCGACTGGCTGCTGATGTTCATGGAGGAGCACCTGCACTCCAGCACGGTCATGGCCGCACTCTGGATCCTGGTGGTGCTGCTGAGCAACCAGCCCATCCTGGGCCGCTTCAAGGAGGGCCTCTCCGGAGGAGGCTGGCTGGACCACACCGACTCTGTGCTGACCAACAAGATTGGGACTGTGCTGGGTAAGGCTCGGGGAGGTTGTTTGGATTGGGACTGTGCTGGGTAAGGCTCGGGGAGGTTGTTTGGATTGAGACTGTGTGGGTAAGGCTCGGGGGGGTTGTTTGGATTGGGACTGTGTGGGTAAGGCTCAGGGGGGTTGTTTGGATTGGGACTGTGTGGTTAAGGCTCAGGGGGTTGTTTGGATTGGGACTGTGCTGGGTAAGGCTCGGCAGGGTTGTTTGTATTGGGACTGTGCTGGGTAAGGCTCGGCAGGGTTGTTTGGATTGGGACTGTGCTGGGTAAGGCTTGGGGGGGTTGTTTGGATTGGGACTGTGCTGGGTAAGGCTTGGGGGGGTTGTTTGGATTGGGACTGTGCTGAATGAGGCTCGGGGGCGTTGTTTGGAGTCGGGTTGTTTGCATGCTCTCAAGTGAATAGTGCTTATTGCACTTTTTTTCTCTCCGGCGAGAAGAATTTTAATAGTGTTAGTACTTTTTGTTCTCCAATGGCACTCATTCTGACTTCTCTCCATCTGTCCTTTCCTTCTTTCCTTCTCCTTTCCCGTCTATTCATCCTTCCCTCCTCTTTTACTCCTTTGCTGCATGTCCCCCCATCTCTCATTCATTCTCCTCACATCCTCCTCTTCCTCTTTCTCCTCCTCGTCTTCATCATCGTCTTCCTCTTCCTTTTCTTCCTCCTCCTCCTCCTCTCAGGCTTTAACGTGGGCCGCAGTGCGGGCGGCCGCTCCACGCTCCGTGAGATCAACCGAGACGCCTGCCACTTCCCGGGTTTCCCCGTCATGCAGGCGTTGCTGCCCAAGCACACCAACGTGCCCGAGCTCTACTTCCTGCTCATGGCGCTCTTCTTGCAGCAGCCCGTCAGCGAGCTGCCTGAGAGCCTGCAGGTACATGTCAGTACCAACCCCTTTTAATACTACTAACTAAAGTCTGCCACCCCACTGTGTGTGTGCCCTTAGTCTCTATGTGTGTGTGTGTGTGTTGTCTGTCTGTGTGTGTGTGTGTATATCTACTCCAGCACTGTCTCTATGTCTCAATGTCTCTAACAACACTAACATTGACATCCCTAGCCTGTGTGTGTGTCTGTGTCTGTGTTGATGTGTTCTGTTTTTTTTTGTGTGTGTGTGTGTGTGTGTGTGTTGATGTAAGTGAGAAAGTTGTGTGCCAGTCCTTGGCATTTCAATATTATCCCAAAGCCTGACTCATTGGGTCTCATTGTATGTGGATGTTGTCTGTCCGAGATCCTGATCCCTCTGGTATCCTCACCTCATCTATATTCTCACAGCAAACAGCCATGTACATTATCCACCCAACATTATATACATCTAGGCTGTGTAGACCTCTTTAATTTTGGTGTCTCTTTATACTGTGAACTGGGTTTGTATGGTGAGAAAGCAGATTTGTTGACAACTAAACAGGATGTTTAAGAAAGTATATTAAAATATTGACTTTGATTATTGATTTTTACATTTAAAAAATGTCTGATTTGATTTGTTAAACGTTCATTGTGAGTTGTGGTCTATTCATTGTCAGTCACCAGCATCAAGTACTGTGTGAAGTGTTTCCATGTGTCTGCTGTCTGTTTTCACTCATTCCAGTTCTCATAGCTCTGTGCTCTGTGGTTCAGTCTGTCTCAACACTCTTGAATTTTCTTCTAACTGCATCTCATTGTTTACATGGTATTGCTTTTAATACGCAAGTGATTTAATGATGCTGAGGTCTGCAGTGCAAATGAAAAGCTGCATTTGAAATAATGTTCCACAGAATGACACATTGAGCTGTGCAGTGTTTGTGAGCGTGTTTGTCAGGAGAAATGAGAGGGCAGTATAGGAAAGACTTGACTGTGTTTTCATTTGGAAAATTGTAAGCTGCCGTCACTCCAAACCACAGAGCAAAAGTAGGGGTATTAGGAATTCATTTGTGTGTGGCTTGTACTGTTGTTCTGATACTTACACTGCTTTATTCATGGCATAATAAAAACAAGATGCCCGCTATGGAATTCTGAGTCTGGTATGTTAAGCTGTGTGTGTGTGTGTCTGTGTGTGTGTGTGTGTGTGTGTGTGTGTGTGTACAGTTTGACCTGGACTCCATCTGGTCGTTCATCTTTGGCGTGCCGGCCTCCAGCGCCACGGTGGTGAACTCCATCCACAGCGTGTGCACTGAGGCAGCCTTCCTTCTGCTGGCCATGCTACGGAGCATGCTCAACCTGGTGAGAACACACGCACACGCACCATGTACACACATACACATAGTTATCAGAAATATTCAGAAACTCAGCCACACATGTTAATGCACTTCCTGATCACACACCAGATTACATACACCTAGCATTTATTTTGAAAAAAATTCTATGCCTGCATGCTTACATTCATATGTGTAGACACACATGCATCAATACCATTGGGCCTAAAAGTGAAATCGTCATACATGCGTTGAATGTTTGTTGTGTGTGTGTGTGTTTTGCAGCCATGGCAGTCAGAGGAGGAGGGCTCGTGGTTGAGAGAGTACCCCGTTACCCTCATGCAGTTTTTCCGTTACCTGTACCACAACGTGCCCGACCTGAACCCCATGTGGCACAGTCCGGAGTTCCTGTGTGCCCTCGCCGCCACCGTCTTCCCCTTCAACATCCGACCCTACTCCGAGATGGTACTCTTATTGTTGTTCTTTAAAAAAAAATTTAAAAAAAACAGCAGAAAAACAAAAGAAACTACTGGAAACCTATACTTTGCATGCTTTATGTACAAGTAGCTTAACAGTAACATAACAGCTGACAGAGGATGAATGTTAATGCTACCAATACTCCGAATGTCTTCAAATGTTATTGACAGTTTTAATTGACAGTTGGAATTCACTGTAAAGTTTGAGATATTGCGCCAGTTGAAATTGAAATGGTTCTGCCCTAATAGACAGCGTTTCATGGCGTGTCTCTTGCAGGTCAGCGACCTTGATGACGAAGCAGGCTCTCCCACCGAAGAGTTCAAGGCCTTTGGGGCCGACACGGGCATGAACCGCAGCCAGTCAGAGTACTGCAACGTGGGCGCCAAGACCTACCTGACCAATCACCCGGCTAAGAAGTACGTCTTTGACTTCATGCGCGTGCTCATCATGGACAACCTGTGCCTGAGCCTGGCCAGCAAGCAGACGCCCATCATCGACCTGCTGCTGGAGGTGAGGGGGAATGGGAAAGGGAATTGTCAGTATTTCCACAAGAGTACTACCAGTAGTACTGAGAAACCACCACCTTAAGGTCAGGGGAAGTGTGATTGTGTGAGTGTTGGTGTCTTGGTGGTGGTGTTCTAATCTAATAGAAAGTGGAAGTTGGTGCCCGTGCTTTCTGGTATGAAGGGAATTGTGGGTGTTGTAGTTTCCCACAAAAAGGAGCAGCGGTATTGAGCATGCTCTGTCTTGTTGCTCTCCAGGCCTCTCCGGAGCGCTCTACCAGAACCCAGCAGAAAGAGTTCCAGTCCTACATCCTGGACAGCGTCATGGAACACCTGTTGGCAGCTGACGTGCTTCTGGGTATGATCAGCTCCACTTTCCAGGATGTGCGCTCGTGCTCGTGCGCGCGCGCGCGCACACACACACACACACACACACTTATTAGACAGCTTATGATTTAGCTTTGCCACCTTTACATAATTCTAATATAGATTGCTTCAGCAAAATTTAAATTTGGTTTAGTCTAATAAAATCTTTACACATTTTAATTAAATCAAAGGTGGGCATATTAAGTACCTCTCCAACCAGCACAGTGAAATATGGATAATTGAAAAATCGTACATGAGCCGAATCATCAAATAGATGAGAGAGATTTGAAGCACACCCAGGTGTCCGCCTGTTCTTCAGAGATAGAACTGTGCTCTATGTAGATTTAACATACAGAGTACCCAGGAGTGTCTCTAGACTGGCTCCTATAGTAAGCTGACGGAGGGACTACTGTGTATGCTTGCTGTTACCTCTCTCCTCTTCCTCTGTCTACAGGAGAAGACGCTTCGATGCCCATCACCACCGGGGGCAACTACCAGACGCTGGTCAGCAACGTCTTCTACTTCAGCCAGCGCGTGGTGGACAAACTGTGGCAGGGAATGTTCAACAAGGAGTCCAAACTGGTGGTGGAGTTCATCGTGCAGCTCATCAGCCAGGTGAGGACGGCACACCGGACTGGACCTGGTTTTAAGGTGGTGGTGGATCATGGTTGTGATGATTCTTTCCAAACGGCGACAAGACTTCCTCCTCCACAGCTGTGTCCGCTTCTTGTACATGTGTGCAGTGTAATTTGCTGGTACTGTAGGAATGTCAGTTGCTTTAGAAAAAAATTGGCTCAGTTCACATGGCCAGACATTTTTTTTTCCTTTTTCTCAAATCAAATGGAAATGGAAAGATTCAAAAATCTTAAATGCCCATAGAGAATTTATGTGTCCCCTGTGAGTCATCCAGAGTAATTGCAAGAATAGCAAGTTAGTGCAGCTTTAGCCTATATTTTTTTCCTGAATGGTTATAAAGATACATGCCATATGCTTCGTGTTGAAATTCTGTATAACCCAAGCAAGGCCGGTGTTGTTTTGCTTAAAACAATGTTGTCCCCCTTTCTCACTGGATTTTCTCACTGGAAAATCATGTTAAGGAATTCTCACCCTGTCATGCTGTGTGTGGTTTTATGGGCCTCTGCATAGTTCCCCCCTCAGCGGAGTTCTTTGACTGGCCTGTGAGTCTCCACACTCGTCCTAATTGAATTATCGACACGTGTGGCCATCTCTGACCCGTGCGTCATCATAGCCAACAAGCTAATGCTCTCTTCCTGTGTAGTGCGCTCGCAGACAACATAGAGGGGCTTTGTTTGTTGACGCCACACAACTCAAAGTTTCGGAGCAAAACAAGAAAATGTCCTCATCTGAGTGAATCGGTGGCTGATTTATTGCTTTGTGCCTTTTCCAAATCAATTATTTCAAATGAGTTTTTTAATTTGTTTTTCGCTTCTTTTTGTGATGGAGTGTGCGCGTGCATCTGTGTACATCTAAACACAGTGACAATATGCACTAGCGACACAGACTTACAGAGGAAAACGCCCGCGCTGACTTTCCATCCACTAGGGTTTCCAACCTGTACCAATCATCTCCACTTGAGAGCACCAGAAAAATAGTGTGTATTCAAAAGCAGGAAGCAGTAGCGTTTAGATTTACAGAAGGCCGTGTCATGGTGAACACACGCACAACCAACAAACACATGGTCTAATCATATGCACTCTCAAAGCAGTTCCCCTCTTTCAGCTTTCGCTAAGCTAAGCTTTTGTAGAGGCCACTTCCACCTTTCCAATGCACACACGCACACACACACGCACACGCACACACACACACACAAACACACACACACACAAACAAAATAAGCATGTATTTACACACTCAGAAGTTTGTACTTGTGACTACTACTTAGCTTTTGATCCAATGCCCTCTACACATTCTGTATATGCATTCTCTACACACACACACACACGCACACACACAACACACACACAACACACACACAGTTACCCTCTAGTAAATCTGGTATGGATTGCCCAACAAAAACCTTATTGTGCCATGCTTTCATTTTTTACCACTCCGCTTACCCTCTCTCTCTCTCTCTCTCTCTTTTTTTTTTCCCTCTCTTTCTCACTTTGTCTCTCTCTCTCTCTCTCTCTGGTTCTCTCTTACTCTCCTTCTCCATAGTCCAAGCGGCGGTCACAAGGCTTATCCCTAGACTCCATCTACCACTGCCTGAACCGCACAGTGCTGTACCAGCTGTCGCGGCCGCACAAGACCGTGCCGCAGCAGGTAGCTCTGCTGGACTCACTGCGTGTGCTCACCGTCAACCGCAACCTGGTGCTGGGGCCCGGCAACCATGACCAGGAGTTTGTGGCCTGCCTGGCCCACTGCTTCATGAGCCTGCATGCTGGGAGGTAAGCCCTACCCATGGAGAGAGATGGGCTCTCTTTTGGCTGAATTTGATTTTGTAGGATATCTTGCGGGATTTAATTCATTTGTCATAGCTGTTCGTCATTCTAGAGAGTGCTAAGGCCAACTGGGGTCCTGTTCTTCTCTGTCTTCTTTATTTATACACACACACACACACACACATACACACACACACACTCACACACAATCTCTCTCTCTCTCTCTCTTTTTCTCCCTCTCCCTCCATCCCTCCCTCTCTCTCTCTTTTTCTCTGTGTGTATCTCTCTCTCTTTCTCTTTCTCTGTTTATTCATCTCTTCACCTCATCTCTTGCTCTCCTCCGTATGGCTCTTATATGTGGAGAGCAGCTCTCTCCTTGCCTCTGTATGTGGATATAGTCATTACAAGTGGAAGTCCTCCATATGAATTAGAACTCCAAATGAGCCTAAATTCTCAATCATTTCAATTACTTAATTATACATTTGAAGTAATAACACTAATAGCAGCACAACATTGTTGAGCGCTTTACTATAATTAAATATGAATGGGTAGCATATTTGCTGTTATAGAGTGGTGTGATGTGGTGTTCAGTGCTCTAGTAACAGATGATATATATGTCAGTGCAAAGCCCTGTTTATTCTCTTAGCACTGCTCTGCTGCACTGACATGAATTATGCAGTTTATTACATACTTATTACATGACTCTTTATAATGCTGTAGAATGCTCCATTCACTTCAGTGGGACTTCCCATTCTACGGTCTGCTATTTCTTGATGACGGACCGCTGTTAGGGAAAGTGAAACAAAACATGGCCATAACCAATCAGCTGATCTGTAATTTAACAGAAAATAACATAAAAATCACTGATGAGTTGCTAACCAATGACCTCGCTGTGTCCCCATTGCAGTAGCGTAGAGGGTTTTGGTCTCGAAGCCGAAGCGAGGATGACCACCTGGCACGTCATGATGCCATCTGAAAACGAGCCCGACCCCGTCCACAGCCAGGACCCTAGCGAAGGTTGGTGTGAAACTTTTTTTGTTCTCAAACTTTTTGACCTCAAGGTCCCCCTACCAAAAGTTCTTTCATTCATGGCACCCCTAAGTTAAAGGTTACACGAGACTTCTTATAAGACTCATAATGAGGGCATTTAAAGACAGATATCATATTGTGTGTAAGCTAACATACTGTTTGCATAATTGTAAATAAAAACACATGAGCCTCTGCTCAGTGGATGGAAGCTTTACCCATCCAGTTTCTCTCCCTATGTGTGTCCTATGTGCAACAAAGTCAGCACAGGCAGGAGCATGCTGGCCATAGCAGATGTGCACCTCAACAAATGCTATGTTATACGATCAAAGAAAATGTTTTTTTATTACTGATGTTTTCTGTCATTTTATTTAAGAGCCACAGAGCTAGATTAAGGAGCCAACAACTTTTTCCACCAACTTGCGTTTATAGGTCAGGCTGTCTCAGCGCTAATCCTGAATCTGCTGCTGTCCCACAGCAAGAGACGTTTTTCTTTTGAAAAGTCATGTTTCCTGCATTCTTTTGATTTCTCATGCCATATTCATAGCCTTGGCGATTTGCAAAAATATCTAGTTAGCTAGCAGAAATGACAACTGCTTGTTTGCAACGGTCTTAAATTTATTCCTGATGGCTTGCGATGACAGAACTTTTTTGTGCCTCGTAAATAAAAATGGTACGCTAATGAGGGTAGGCTTTTCTGGGATAACAGCCTAAATGTAATATGTGGCAGGGACTGGAAGCCTTATGGACATGAAATTGTTTTATAGATGACAACCATCACAGCATCCACTGTGAAAACCCCCAAATTAGACTAGCATCACGTCAAATCAGGAATTGGGAGATTTTCATCATATCGCTGTACATTGTAATGAGACCATATCTGACATCCATATTGGCTGTACTCTGTACAGTACAGAGTTGTTAAACACCGAGCAGCTCATGGTAAAGGATTCTGTGGACTCTATACTTGATTCCGTATTAATGTCAGTACACTCCGGTGAGATGACACAGTATCTAGGCTCGCCATTGTAATATTATGTGACTGATTTTTTGACCAACAGAGAAATAGCGTAAAAGCTCTTGTTTCCAATGCCTTTCATGAGTTTTGAAAAAGTTACTTTTTGTGACCGTAATTAAACTGACATAACTGTGTGTGTGTGTGTGTGTGTGTGTGTGTGTGTGTGTGTGTGTGTGTGTGTGTTTGTTTGTTTGCAGGTCGCCAGCTGCTGCTGAAGGCGGTGAACCGTGTGTGGACGGAGCTGATGCACAGCAAGAGGCAGATGCTGGAGGAGATCTTCAAGGTGTCTCTGCCCACCAATGACCGTGGACACGTTGACATAGTCACCGCACGGCCCGCCCTCGAGGAGCCAGCCGCCAAGAGCTGGCAAAATCACCTCAGTGAGTTACACACACACACACACACATTCAGAAAGAATGTGATTTACTTTCAAATGGATTGGTTGATTATAGAGTGTTGCTGAAATCATTGCCTCCCTGTACTTATGCAAACCTTTAGTTGTTCAATTCCAGTGGATTGTGTGACTAGCTTATTTCGCAAACATACACACACACACACACACACACACACACACAGACACACACACACAGAGGTAGTAAATGCTGAAATAGATAATCCTTACTTTTTGGCGGGAATACACAGACACACACACACACACACATACACACTCCACACACACACACACATACAACAAAAACACACAGTTGAACACATGGCCAGATGTTGTCCGTTCAGGAAGAATGTGGAACCTTATGAATGGGTCAGTTGGTTATCCATTGGTATGATGCACCATTGTGTAATTGTCCACACAGCTAGCAAATGGTGGCATGGGTAGTCTGTGCTTTTTGGCAGGCAGACCGTTTCTGGACAAAAGGCTCACCACACACCAAGCCATTTCATAATCTCGGCTCTCTTTTTCAATTTTCTTTTCCCTTCTCTCTATCTCTCTCTCTCTCTGTAGTCCATGAGAAGAAGTGTATCAGTAGGGGGGAGGCTTTGGCCCCAGTGACCCAGTCAAAGCTGTCACGTGTCAGCAGTGGTTTTGGCCTGTCCAAGCTGACCGGAGCTCGACGCAACAAGAAGGAGAACAGCCTCAATAAAAACAACCTCTCTGCACAGGTAACACACACACATACATACACACACACACACACACACACACACACAAAGACATGTGTCATATGAACCAGCAAATGCATGGTCGGGCACCAGAGGTTTTGGCAAATATTGTGCTAGTTCAAGACGCTGATACATCCACACCACAGCTATACCAATACATGGAATACTGTATGTAGTTTTGCACTTCATATGCAGGGTGGTGATGGAAATGATAGTAACGCTGAATGCCTTTGAGAACACATTGATTAGCTCACAACCAGAGCCTTTTCCATGGTTAGTGTTGGAACTCTCATTGCTTTAGTCACAGCTACCATTTTATTGTGGCTTGAGCCTTTGGTGTTTTAAGCTCAGCGTTGTGATTCTGACACACACACACACACACACGGGTGGCACAACTGCTTGCTGTGCTTTCACAGCAGGTTGATGATGAACTCATTTCTGTCCTCTGTCTCCACAGGAGACCTGCCAGTGGATGTTCACTCACATAGCTGTGGTGAGAGACCTCGTTGCAATGCAGTACAAGGAGTACCAGGAGGTGAGAAGTCTGTGTGTGTGTGTGTGTGTGTGTGTGTGTGTGTGTGTGTGTGTGTGTGTGCGTGCGTGCGTGCGTGCGTGCGTGCGTGCGTGCGTGCGTGCGTGCGTGCGTGCGTGCGTGCGTGTGTTTACTCCAGTGCTTACTCATGGATGTGGCTGCCACAGCTATCAGGTTGGATGTTGCTTTTATCATCAGAATTGGATGCTTTCTTTGCTGCCTTTCTCTTACTGTGTGTTCTCTTCTCTTTTCGCTTGTGTGTCCCCTGTCTCTGTTGAAAGGAAGTTTTCTTCTAACATTTTTCTAACGTTTCTCGAAGTTTTTCACTTTTTCAGTCTGTACCCATCAGATTGTGCCCCACACACACGCATCTGCAGGGCTTGAGGTTCAGAAACATTGTGATTTAAGACTTGAAATGAGGCAATTATACAAAATGGTTTAGAAAACTCCTGATAAGTCCTGGAACAGCGACACACTTGTGAATCCCTGGCTTCACCACTTTACTGTGAGACCCAGCTCCTGAGACTAGGTGGGCTGAGAATCTAAATAGCTAATATATATCAGGCCTGGTAGTGTCTGACACCTGAAGGACAGCCGAGCTCTCTGAGCTCCCAAACTTCGTTTTATTACAGCGAGCTAATCGGATTTCCTGGATAGGGATGAGCGCATTCATGTGTGCAAGAGTGAGTCATGACTTTATGTCTCACACTTGCATGCTGTTTAAACACAGAAAGTGGGTAATGGAAGCAATGGTCTTTTACTAGTGAGCTATAGGGCTCATTTATAGTCTATAGACTAACAAAAAAAGGCTGTTGACAGCTGTAGAATAAGGTAGGCCATCATTGTTCTATGCCAGCAAGAAAACGTTGAATAAGACATCATCCTTTTCTCTTTAGCAAGTTGTAGCCTGCATGTGCTAGCATTATAGCTCATCACAGAAGAAAATTTACCATTCTGTGAGCACAGCAACACACTATAGAATGTTGAATGCAGGTAGAACCAAACTCTGTTGTATGTCACAGCGTCTATGGTGTTAAAATAAAATTGATATGCTCTGTGAAAGTCATTCTCTATCTTTTATGTCTGATTTTGTCAAATGACACTTGTAAAACAAATTGTAAAATTGTAAAACAAATGAGTCACCTGGACTATGAATGGGCTTTTAGGCAGATGGACCCCCCCCCTTCAAGTTGGGCCCAAAGTTTGTTCCTATTAGAAAGAAGTTTCTATGATGCGTACATGCATGTTCACATACATGCAAGTTAGTTTTTATAAATTGCAGTATAAATTCTTATTGGATGCTGATACTTTTCTTGGATTAGCGCTGAACATTTCAGTGCAAAGATAAAATTGCTCATTGTCTCTTTTTACCACCCTTAACAGAGGCAGCAAAACGCTCTAAAGTATGTGACTGACGAGTGGGCGGGCATTGAGTACGAGTTGCTACGGGAACGTGGCCTTTGGGGTCCTCCCATTGGCTCTCACCTGGACAAGTTTCAGCTAGACATGACGGAGGGCCCGTGCCGCATGAGGAAGAAGATGGTGCGCAACGACCTCTTCTACATTCACTACCCCTACGTACCTGAGCAGGAGTCCACCTCTAGCAACCACCAGGTGTGTAACCGTGGTCATGTACCACAAGTGACACAGGTTTGGATTCATTTGATCAACTTTGTAATTTTTTACTTTGTAATTATTATTGTTAAATACAAACACACCATGTAGTTAATAATCAGCAACACAACAAGAACAACTTGGCCTTTTAATAATTGCATTTTGTTTTAAAAAGATTTTAAGTTCTGTTTCTTGGTCTACTGTGGTGAGCAAGATTTAGCTTGCTGACCCTATGTTGATAACTTGATAATATTTTTTGTTTTCGTATTTCACTGCATATGGGATTTATTCCTTAAAATAGCAGTATGCCAAATTAATTGAATGACCTAAAGCTAAACTTTCTGCCTGTTGAATAGTGTTAGTGAATGATTGTCACCTCATTGAAGGTGCATGTAGTGGAAAAGACAATTATAACGTTGTCCAGTGGCCACCAGAAACTTCTCAGTATACTTAACCCAAGGGTTCAGCCTCATGATGTCTGGAAAGGTCAGGCTGCATAATTTCATTAGCATCGTTGTGCTATCTAATTGTAGTGGAGGGGGCTTGTGTTAAACTGATTTATCATGCATTCAGTTAGCTGTTAGCATAGAAGATCTGCTCATTGTTCCCTCGATTAAATGTCAAAGTGGACGCTAGGCTGAAATAGGCCACCAATCTGCACCTCAATAGGGCCCTTTGTCAGCAATGTTAAGGTGCATGAGGTAAGTACATTTTTTGCAAGTCGAACCTGGGTCAAGTAACTGGTTTTAAATGTTGTTACAACAGTGAACATGTGCAAATCCTCAATGCCTTACTCTCCTGCCTCACAGAATTTCCTGCAGGCAGTTAAGATTTTTTGGACCTATTCAGTCTCTGTGTTGTTTATTTAGACCTAATTTGTTTCATTTTTGTTTATTTATTTACTTTAGATGTTTTGATTGTCTGTTATGGCAGTCGCTAAAGCAGTTTTAAAAAGTCTTTTAAAAATTATTGGTGTTTACATACATGCTCTACAGTATTCACTCCCTTCCAATTTAGGCCCCGCCTCCTGTGCCCTTAATGGCAGCTGGCCCTCTCCAGGTATCCGTGGAAACTTGAACACATTCCGCAAGTCAGCTTTGCATAACAGAGTGATCCATGCTCTGGTTGTGTGGGCGCATGTTTGCTGAAGAATGGCCTGGACAGCTAATTCCACATCTCTCTCTTTCTCTTTCCACCTCCCCATCTCTTGATATGGGACTCAGATCTTTGACCCTTGCCTAATAAGGCTTAACAAGATTAGTAGGTCTGCTGCACTTTGATGAGGTATTAGTGTTAGCCAGTTCCAGCATCAAGCCTGCTTGTTGTGTAAAAGCAGAGAAGGACCCATCGTGCTGTGACACTAACCACAGACCTCTGTTATTGATTTGAGTTTGGTGTGCAGACTATTGCGCCTGACTTTTGAGCATGTCTTGGTTACACTAAAAAAAAGAAAATAAGGAAGCTTTAGCATACAAATCTATTTGACATCACACTTTTTGGCCCAAACATGGTGGTGTTCTCAGGTTGTATGTGGTTACATGCTTGAGGTAACATTAATAGGCATTAGAAAACACTAACTAATATGCAGCACCACTCTTTGGTGCGGTTAAGCAGTCTTAAGACACACTGATGAATACCATTTCAGTCCTAGCAAACCACACAGTTAATTGTCAGTTAATTATAATAATGCGTGGTATGTAAACAGTGAGCATTTATTTGCCAGTTAGGTCCTCATGGTGCCCAGGGGTGGTAAATCAGATGTGCCCAGCATGTTTGTGCTTGTCTGTGCCCATTAGTCAACAAACACTCCGCTGATGATTTGAGGAACTAGTCCCAAGTGGGCCGAGATAGGCGAGCCTTTAAGCCTCTTATGCAGAAATACACACAGTCTTTGACTACAGCGTGTTTACTGATTTAACACACACATGTGTGTCAAGCATGCTGTAAACACATCTAAGGAACACACACACATATTTCCATCGATCTAAAGCTTCTGCTACATGTTTGTTTCCCACCAGTCCTTTGCCTGTTTAGTCACTTGATGTGTGAGCCAAAAAGTCACAGCATGCTGCAGCCTAGCCCTCACTGGCTGTATGCAGAGTGTGCTTTTGTTTGTGTGTGTGTGTGTGTGTGTGTCTGACAACTGTGTAAAGTCATGTTTACATGTTTATTCAAGGCATTGAGAACTGTTTGAACCGTTAATGAATGTGATCACAGAGAATTGAGAGGGTGTTTCTCCTTCACAAAAATTCAGGTATCCCAGCCTTGATTTCGAGATACAATCTCTCACTCTCTCACTCTCTCACACGTTCTCTTTATCTCTCTCTTCCCCCACCCCCCTCTCTGTGACCTATGACCGGAGCAGAAGCCGGCACGCTATCGGCGGGCCATCAGCTACGACAGTAAGGAGTACTACATGCGTCTGTTGTCGGGCAACCCAGGCATGTACCAGCACTCAGTGGAGCACAGCACCGAGGGGGAGACCACGCAGCACGAGCCTGAGCATGGAGAGGACACCATCGCCAGGGTCAAAGGTAGCCAGTGGGAAAGACTCAAAGTGTCTGTGTGTGTGTGTGTGTCTGTATCTGTGTCTGTGTGTGTGCCCTTAATTCAAATATTGAAGTACTTTACTTCATTGATAGCCTGGGTGTTAGATGCATGGGAATGAGTGGGAAATGTAAATGCTACTGATATTGACCTGTCTGACTTAAATGTGAGTTTAATGTGAATGCATGTATGCGTGTGTGTGTGTGTGTGTGTAGGTCTGGTGAAGGCTCCTCTGAAGCGGTCACGCTCCACGGCTGATGGCCAGGATGAGGAGAGTCAGGAGGGCCTGCAGGAGCAGCTGCTGGAGTCAGGAGCAGAGGAGGAGCAAAAGACAGACAACACCACACTGCTGCGCCTCCTGGAGGAGGGAGAGAAGGTGTGTGCCTGTCTGTGTTTGTGTCCCTGTCACACGCAAGATTTGGGACAGATTCAGATAACAGCAACCTGAAATAGATTTTTGTGTTAAAAAGAAACACCTTCCGTGGTGAAACCACAGATGTGTGTGTGTGTGCGTGTGCACTTGAGACACAAAGACTTGTCTCGCATTAAACACTCAGCACCTCTCGGTATCCAGCTTTGTGTGTGTGTGTGCGTGTGTGTGTGTTTGAGACACAGATTCTCCGTCATTTGCCTTCCCATCACTCTCCGTCATTTGCCTTTCCATCATAGGTTCCTTGTCTGCACAGACTGTGTGCTGTTTCATCTGTGTGAATGTGCGTCAGAGGGACTCTGACTAGTCCCTGAGTTGCCTCTCAAACAGCATGATGAAGCAGTAAGCACTGCCATTGGTGCTGTGCTGTGCCTTGCCGTGCGTGTGTGTTTGTCCTCCAAAATTCTGAGAGACCCCTAGTAGTCACACACTCTCATTCACAGCAGGCCATCGTGATAAAACACACACACACACACACTCTCTTTAAAGAGCATCACAGAAAGTTTGGGCCCACTGAAAAAAAACACCAACATTTCTTTTGAAGGCAAGAGAAACCCATAGCACAACTTAATGTTCATGAGAAATGTGTGTGTGTGTGTGTGTGTCTGCCACTAATTGTCTTTAGAATAACTGAGTAACTGTCGGGAAAAGAATGAACGTGTGTGTGTGTGTGTGTGTGTGTGTGTGTGTGTGTGTGTGTGTGTGTGTGTGTGTGTGTGTGTGTGTGTGTGTGTGTGTGTGTGTGTGTGTGTGTGTGTGTGTGTGTGTGTGTGTGTGTCTCCCTGTGAGAGAGCCACATGAGTGAGATCAAACGCTGTTGATGTGGAGAGAGAGCCAGTGGCTTAGACCACTGCACTGCACTGCACTGATGGGAGGCCCGGCTCAGGCTGAAGACTATCATATGACTAACACACACTGCTGGAGCAGTTCTGAAGAACTTTGTTCTGTAATGCATGAATTATTTAACGCCTGATAGACTGGTATTTTCCTTTGTGTTGCTCAGAAATAAAACTGTAGCAGAGCTGAATGCAAGTCTAGTCCAGTCATTCAAAAGGTTTTGTTCACTGTGGTAGTCAGACTGAAACGCATATTAATATTTAACATGCTGTTAAAAATAGTTGAACAGTTGTTTTTTCAGTTTTTCTTCTCCAACTTTGGGATAGTATCATTGCAGAAAATGTGTGTGTGTTTGTCCATAGATCCAGCACATGTATCGGTGTGCACGCGTCCAGGGACTCGACACCAGTGAGGGCCTGCTCCTATTTGGCAAGGAGCACTTCTACGTCATCGACGGCTTCACCATGACTGTCACGCGTGAGATTCGAGACATCGAGACACTCCCGCCCAAGTAAGACACACCTGCGTCTACTTCTGCTGCTTGGTCATTACACACACACACACACACACACACACACACACACACACACAGGCTTTTTTCCCCCATTTATTTTTGTGGGACACACCTATTGACGTTGCTATGTGTGGATATGAGTTGAATCTATTGGAGGATTCCCCAGGGTTGATGCACACTAGCAGGCTTCTAAGTAAGACC
>JAIFZK010000018.1:6895000-6945000 GCA_027481765.1 Tenualosa thibaudeaui | reverse complement strand
GTACAATGTGTACATTAACGCTGTAAATACAGAAAGCAAGTAGTTATAAATAGCATTTGGCTGGAATATCAATCCATAAATTAGTATCTCACAATGGCTTGTGAAATGATCTCTTGTGGCAGCAGTTTGATTCATTTGTCTTTTTTTTGTTATTCTGTGTTACTCCACAAGCCTGTCTTCTTTCATAGTGTTCTCATGGGTCCAGTGCCTGGAGAAACATTGTCCTGCACCAAGATGTTTTTAAGTGTTTAACAGGGATGAAGGGCTGGCCCTGGCCACCCCTGTTGGGGACAATTAGAGCGTGGCTGTGAGGGTGATGCTGGCGACAGGGGAGTGTGTGAGTGTGTGTGTGTGTGTGTGTGTGTGTGTGTGTGTGTGTGTGTGTGTGTGTGAAGGGTTAGGAGACAGATGAGCTGCTCTGCTCTGCGTTCTTTGGTGTTGAGCTGTCTGGACTGGCCTGGCCCCTTTTTGAATTACTGTGACCTCTGCTGTTGTTGTTGTTATTGTTGTTTTGTTAACCAGGACACTGCAGCATCACTGAAATGAAACGTACTGTGTGTGTATGTGTGTGTGTGTGTGTGTGTGTGTCTTTTTGCATGTGTATGTGAATGCCCTTGTGTGTGTGTCACAGAGCTGAAGGACCCTGCAGGCCAGATAGTGTGCACTGATAAGGGCATCCTGGCAGTGGAGCAGAATAAGGTCCTGGTTCCACCTGTCTGGAACAAGACATTCGCCTGGGGCTACGCAGATCTCAGCTGTCGGCTGGCCAACTACGAGTCCGACAAGGTCAGGAAGCCCATGTGTGTTTGCATTTATGTATGTCCTGTGTCTGTGTGTGTGTGAGAGAGAGAAAGACGACCAGCACACAACCTAGCCACACCTGAAGAACATACACGTGCACACACACACACACACACACACACACTGTATGTTACAGTGGCACACACAGACACAAACGCATTGTGACTTGACTTCTCTTCAGTTCAGCAGTAGCGAAGCTGTCAGATCAGCTGTAAACACCTGCACCCCCTCCCCCCCTGATCCCAGATCTGTTTTCACCAAGAGGATGGGGGGGGGGGGCGGGGGGCTCCAGCAGGGAAGAAAAGGGAGAGAGAGAAGTGATGGGGAGTGGTAGATGGGTGGGTGTGGTGGGTGGCAGAGATGTCGCAGTGGCTCTGGTGTTTGAGATTTGCCGTGAATATCAGTGCTCTTTGGCAACTATATTTTGTTGCAGCACAACAGTGCCATCTAGTGGGGGTATGGAATATTACAACAGATCCAGAACTTGCACCCAAAATTTGCTGTTAATCTTATGCCATATCTGAAATACATGGTATTTCCAGCTGTTCTGTTGAACACATCATTTTAATATTTTAATGCAAGTGCAGTATTCTTGCACACACATATCAGTTAGCTGGTGGAAAGTAGAAAGCTTGCAAGGACAGAGTGATTTGACTGTGCTCTCTGTGTCGCCTCCTGTAGGCTGTGATTGTGTATGAGTGTCTGTCGGAGTGGGGCAAGATCCTGTGTGCCATCTCCCCCAACCCCAAGCTGGTCATTACTGGAGGAACCAGCACGGCCATCTGTGTGTGGGAGACCGGCACATCCAAAGAGAGAGCCAAGACTCTGGCCCTCAAACAGGTGAGACTTGGCAAGAATACTCATACGCACACACTCTCTCTCTCTCACTGAACAGAGGTTCAAATATGTCTATATATAACAGGTGGTCAAATACCCTCACACACACACACACACACTTAATCCACAAGAAAGGCAGTGGCCTGATTAGTTCCACTCATACATTTGAAATGCATTGATCTTGTATTGATCTGATCTAAATAAGTATGTATGTAAGTCTATACTTATTGTAATTTACTGTTTCTAATATAAATAGTTCTGCAAAGACTTATTCTAGGCTGCATCATTAACTGAATCATGTGATCTCTGCACAGTATTAAAAATATCATGTAACACACATTATGGGGGTTCTGCTTTATGCAGGGTTAGCATAAATGTTTGATACTGTTCCATAAATATTCTGCCTCTCTAGTCACCAGTCTTTTTAACTGCCGTGTGTGTGTGTGTGTGTGTGTGTGTGTGTGTGTGTGTGTGTGTGTGTGTGTGCGCGCGTGTGTGTGTGCGTGCGTGAGATTTCAGGCTCTCTTGGGCCACACTGACGCTGTGACATGTCTGACGGCGTCCTCGGCATACCACATAGTGGTGAGTGGCTCTAGGGATCGCACCTGCATCATCTGGGACCTCAACAAGCTGGCCTTCATCACCCAGCTGAGGGGCCACCGCGCACCTGTGTCTGCCCTCTGCATCAACGAGCTCACCGTGAGTGTGGCACTTATATATTCACACATACACACACACACACACACACACACACACACATATACAGACACACAGTATTATCCATCTGAGAGGCCACGGCACTACTGTGTTGCCTCACTGCATCAGTGAAGCTTGCAGTGAGGGTTGCAATGTCATATCTGTGCACGTGCACACACACACACGCACACACACTCAGTCGTACTTACTCTCATACAAACATATCCATCTGCAGTGATACACAGCTCCACCCAACCCACACATGTGCTCTAAACAAATTCACATTCATTGCAGTCTGCAACAAACGGGGTATCATGCCCTTCATTGCACTTCTGTAACAACCAGAGGCCAACTTCCCTTAGTTGAACAATACCACAATGGTAGACCATTAAAAAACAGGAATGCCTGATTTGCTTCAGAGAACGGTTGTGGCTGGTGTGTCAGTACCACAGCTTCAGAAATATTACTCAGCTACTTCCTGTGTTGCTCCTCTTTGGTAGTTGCAGCATCTAAATAGTAATGCAGGCAGAGCTTAGACTTGACAACCTAATCTGAAGGAATAAGTGGCACTGTTCATGTGAGCACATGTTTTAGTTTTTGACTCTTCCAGTAGATATTAGTGCAGTACAACTGAATACAAGCAGCCAAAAGCAACTGAAGGCCTTTTATTAAGTATTTGTGTTTGTGTGTGTGTGTGTGACTGCATTGCAGGGGGATATTGTGTCATGTGCGGGCACCTACATACACGTGTGGAGCATCAATGGCAGCCCCATTGCCAGCACAAACACCTTCACCGGACGCAGCCAGCAGATCCTGTGCTGCTGCGTCTCTGAGATGAACGAGTGGGAGACGCAGAACGTAATCGTCACCGGACATTCAGATGGCGTTGTCAGGGTGAAATACAAATTCCTTCACTGATTAAACAAAATAAATAAATAAATAAATTGAGTCAATGTTGGAAAAGGTTCTGGAGTATGAAATGAGGAATTGGGGATTAAGGTCAGGTCAAAACAGCGGGGATTTAAAAACAGAAATGAACTCTTGTGTTTCTTTGGATTGCTTTTGTTATGTGAGACAATAACTGGAAGTGTATGTTTGGATGACCCAGTTCAGTTTGATCACGTAAAACTTGAAACTATGAAAACATCCTGCACATAAAGTTCTCTTAATGAATGGCAGCATTCAGCATTGAGACATTGGCAGACGAAGATGTTGAATAGTAATGAAGTGCTTAATTATTTTTGGTAAAATGCCATTTCTTCTTTTCCAGTTCTGGAGGATGGAGTTCCTACAAGTCCCAGAAACCCCTGCTCCAGAGCCGGTGGAGCCTCCCGAAGTGAATGACTGCTGTGGGGAGGAGAAGATGGGTAAACAAAACAGCACCCCTCCTCCACTCCACCCCCTGAAACACTGCACCCTACTGTCAAACATGACTCAGCAGTTTCACTTTCAATCACTCTGCACTCTGTCAGTGAGCTGCAAGTACACTGCATCTCAGCATCAGTGTTTGCTACCAATGCACTTCAGCTGAAGCCTTTATCTTCTCAAGCACAGTGCCATCAATAATGGCTTGGTCATTTTTTCCTTAGCAATATGATGGGCTTGTGTAAACCATGTCTCAGCAGTTCTGCATCTGAATGCACCTGTTGTCAAGAGCAGTCTTGTGGATTGGCTAGGTCAGAGTTCTGAATGAGGTGAACAATGAGTCAGCAGTTCTACAAATGACCAGGGCTGTTGTCAGCACTCACTCACACCTACACACACACACACACACACAGATTCAAACACCCCCACACACACACACACACACTGCAGGAGTTCTGAATGCTGTTCCACGTGTGAACATGCTTGTTATGAGGAACGCTGTTTTGAATGGTGCATTTGGGGAGAGAGAAACAGGGGCAGTGAGAGCTGTACTGTGTGAACAGTCTGTTTCTGTGTGAACATCGACCCGTTTCTAACCCACATAGCACTGCATCATGCAGACAAGGAGCTGCAGTATCTCTTAGGCAGAGCTCTACACCTGTCTCTGTTCATCTTTCACCAGTGCGCTGTGAAAGCAGCACGGCGTGTTGAGCAACAGGATCTTACCTGTGTCCTTTTGTGTGTGTGTGTGTCTGTGTGCATCCTGTTTGTCCTCTTTGTGAATGTGTGTGTGTGTATGTGTGTGTGTGTGTGTGTGTGTGTGTGTGTGTGTAGCCTCAGAGGGCCGCGAGACTCACGAGGACGAGAGCAGCGAATCCGAGGGCGAAGAGCAAAGCGTCAGTGCTGCGGGCAGCAACGGCGAGGCCAAACCCAGCCCCGCCCACAACCACCACGCTGGCCCCGCCCACAACAACCGTCCCCGAGGCCCAGCACCCCGGGCCACGGCCTCCTGGTCCATGGACAGCAGCTCGGACGACTCGCGCCGTTGGTCCGACACGCTTAGCATCGACGAGAAGGACGGCTTTGTCTTCGTCAACTACTCTGAGGGGCAAGGGCAAGGGCAAGGGCAAGGGCAGGGCCGGCCGGGGCAACCGCCACACCCACACCCCAACCCCCACCCACACCACCCTGGCCAAGGCGCCGTGCCACAGCCCTTACAGCCCAGCACCATGGAGGCCCGGCCCTACAACAAGCTCAGGCCAGGTATCTCTCACACCACCAACCACACATTGGCTAAAGAGAACTTGATTTCACAGCCACTCCACACATCAGGAAGTTGGCACAAATTAAATGTTGTTTAGCCTTGAGTGGGAAGGGTTAGGGTTATTAGATTAGATTAGATATCATTATATCTGTTTAAAACGTGTAGTGTTGACTCCTAAATTAATTGCCAACTGCTTTGATAATCAATTAATCTGTTCAATTAATCTGTCAAACAACTAAGCAGTTCATGCAGAAACTAATTAATAGGTTAATTGGATATGAAAATAATTAGTTGCAGACCTATACTGCACAATTTCAGAAGGAATTTCACCATTTTGTGTTCTCTCAAGGAGTTCAATCACATTTGTAGTGTCAGCAGCTTGTTGTGCATCAGCTAATAGGCAGCAGTGAGTTTGTAACCCAGTTTGAAATCTGCAGCAGTCTTTCAGTGTCAGTAGTTAAGCTTGAGCATTGTTTGACAACAGCAGTGTCTTGTGTTAAGAAAACAAAACCATGCTTGAGTCGGGCATTAAAAAGGATTGGAGCTGTCTGATGTCCCCTGAAAATTCTCAATTTCTGTCAGAGAGAGTAGGTTTTTCAGTTAGTTTTTCATTTCCATTTATTGATTCATTATGCTTTTGTATAGAGTAACTGACAGTTGACTGAATCCATACATATTCATGTAAAGGTAATGGCTCAAATTGCAAATCAAATTGCCCACAGCGCTGTTGATGACGGCACTCTTTTCTCTGGGAAATGTGCTGACGGGCTCTTATTGAATTGTTGATCAAAGCCCGGAAAAGTCAGCATGCAACAGCCTTGCATTATGAGACCTGGCGGAGATCCAAGCGCTGCTTGTTGTGGGTAAGGATACCCCACTGGGCTTAGTGTCTGTCTCCAGCGCCTCTAATCAGAGATTTTACTGGACCTCATGTCTGATGTTTCAACTGTCCATCAGTATTTTGTCATATCATGTCCCACTGGAGTCAGTCCTGTTAGAGACTACAAGGCATTGGAGTTAAGGCATTGCTACATTATGTAACAAAAAGCATCCACAGGTTTTCGTTATCTGCACAGGTTGTTTTCACTCTACTTGTAAACATTATAAACACAGAGGAGTTACAAGACAGACTATACCTCTAAGCTACATGTGTGAAGCTTGTTTAGCTGATAGTGCTTTGCTTTGAGTCGGAGTTGTCGTAGCAAATTGCTATGTGTGTGGCCATATGTCATTGGGCTAAGAGGTGGTTTCAGCAGAGAGTGTAGTGGAAGGGGAGCTGTTGGTGTTTGTTTGTGTGTCCCAGTGCTTGTTGTTGGTATCTGAATGGTTGGCACGTCGCTCCACTCTTTCTGTGTCCCTTGATGACAGGCTACAGATGGGAGAGACAGCTGGTGTTCCGGAGCAAGCTCACCATGCACACCGCCTTCGACCGCAAGGACAATACCCACCCGGCCGAGATCACGGCGCTCGCCATCTCAAAGTAGGTGAAAAGGGTGTGTGTGTGTGTGGCTTGTGTAACGGCTTGTGAAATGGCTTGTGAGAGACGGAGACACCGACAGACAGACAGATATAAAGATTTAAAGATGATCAGAAGCACACCGTCTCTCACAGTGTTTTTTTTTTTTGTTTGTTTTTTTGGTGACTAAGTATAGGTGATGAGTACCAACTTCTTTTTGTGAGTGTGTGTGTGTGACTGCGTAAACCCAAATGTCCTCGGGGAGGGGTAGTAAATGTGATTTTGCTCCAAGGGCACCCATCACTCGTGTGTGTGTGTGTGTGTGTGCGTGTGTGTGTGTGTGTGCGTGTGTGTGTTGAATTGTCCCTCTGGCTGGAGGAGGCTGCCACTTCCACGCCAGGAGCTCGGCTGCAGCGTCTGCTCACGGCAGGAACATGACCACGCTCACCTGATGACTAACAGCTCCATCTGCCCCCCCTGTGCCTGTGTGTGCGTGTGAATGGCTGTGTGTGTGTGTGTGTGTGTGTGTGTGTGTGTGTTTGTGAGTGAGTGAGAGAGGTTGCATGCTATCCAGCAGTTGTGTGGGGGTGTAGGGGCATTTGTGTGAGCTGTCATCTCCAGCAAATTCCTGCAGAGAGAGGAGGCGGGTAGTGTGTCTGCTTGTGCGTGTGTCATTAGGCATGCATTATCTTGATGATGCATGATGCACGAGTGCTTACATGTTATTGCCTGTGTGTGTGTGTTATGCTTTGCGTTTGCACACAACAACATTTGCATATTTGTTTTTCTCCTTCCTCCCCCTCCAGGGACCACAGTAAGATCCTGGTGGGTGACGGGCGCGGACGTGTCTTCAGCTGGTCGGTGAGCGAGCAGCCAGGCCGCTCGGCCGCCGACCACTGGGTGAAGGACGAGCAGGTGGACAGCTGCTCCGGCTGCGCCGTCCGCTTCTCCCTCACCGAGAGGCGCCACCACTGCAGGAACTGCGGACAGCTCTTTTGCCAGAAGTAAGTACCAGGCAGTGATCTGAAGGCCAGTATGTGTACACATGCAAGTGTGATATTTTGTGTAATATTGCTTTGTATGTTGATAAACAAGTAGACCAAAGTAGGTGTTGTTAATTAATATCATGATTCACATCTTTCTGTTTTATGTACCGTAATGAAGAAAAACGTATTAAAGTAGAAGTCCTTAGAGTTCTCCCAAGTACAACTTTACTAAGCGTGTGGATTTTTTTTTTTTTTTTTTTTTTTTGTAGGATTTTAAGATTAAAGGTATTTTCATAACTTTCTATTTCATGTATTGCATAAGATGTTTACACAGCCAAGGATCCCAGCCATGGAGCAAAAAGTACCTCATCCCTTGGAAAACCATCAGGTCTGCTTGACTCCCGGGAAGTGTAGGACTAGTTTTGTGATTAGTAGTCGAGCAGGACCCTGTTTCACCAGCTCTCCAATAAACATCTCCTTTAGCCATTCAATTCATCAATTTGGCTGTCTGGGAAGGCCAATGTTTCACCCCCATTTGCAGTGGCAGGTGAAAGTCAAATGAAACAGGGCCTACTAGTCTAGTGCATCACAACTTGTTGTTCAGGAAAAACAGCATAGGTCAGCAACATCAGCTTTCATAGCAAGAGTAGAAAAAGTAGCCTTTTAGCATTTGAATGAGCATCTGGCTTGTAGAATGGAAGGTAAAACATAACTTGATATGTCCAGTGTTGACCAGTGTATTTTCGAGATAAGCACATGATCCCTTGTCTGCATTCAGTCCCTTTGGGGGATATTAAGTGAAGCAGGAGAGTAAAGCACAGCTTTAGCCAAGTGTGGTAGTGTGTGAATTGCGCACAGGAGAGGTGGTGATGTAGTGTTTTGGCTGTGGTTGAGGAAGTGTGATTATCTAGACCAAAGATTGTAGAGCACTGTGCTTGGTCTAGGCCGACCTGTAGTGCTGGCTTATGCAACAAGATCAGTAGTGCTTGGGTAGCAGTAGCAGCTGTAGTGAGTGTCCCCCCCTGTTTGCAGCTTGTTCTGGCTCCGACAAAGCTGCTGGCTAGCAATGATGATTGCAGTCGCTCTCCTTCAGCCCAGCCATTCTGCAGAAATCCAGCAATCTGTGGTGTCCAGAATACCACCTGAATTAAACTAGCTGCATTTAGTGGAATCGGCTAATTCAGCAGTGTAAGCAAGTGCATTGATTCAGGCTTCTGGCAGGTTTCTTCTGCATTATGCTAGCTGGACATAAATCTGTTAAAAATGACTAAAGAATAAAAGGCTAGTACCTGTAAGAAGTAGAACAAGATCATTTGCACTTTTTGAAACACATGATTTGTATCCTGCATTGAAGCAGGAGTTGCATAGGTGAGGCGGTTAGTCCAAGGCCTCATGCCTGCTGTTTGTGCCGCCCCTGTCCTCCCCAGGTGCAGCCGATTCCAGTCGGAGATTAAACGGCTGAAGATCTCGTCCCCGGTGCGTGTGTGCCAGAACTGTTACTACAACCTGCAGCACGAGCGCAACGCTGAGGATGGCTCCAAGAACTAGCCATTCTTCCCTCTCCTGCCCCCTCTTCTTCCTCCCCATACCGCTTCACACCCCCACCCCCTGCTTCTTCCTCATCCTCTCTCTCATCACTCCCCCTCATCGATCACTCATCGGCAAACGATCCCCTCGTACAGGACCTACCAGCCAGCACGCTCTGGCAGGTGCCCCTTATCGGTTTATCTGTGTGTGTGTGTGTGTGTGTGTGTGTGTGTGTGTGTGTGAGCGACCATGTGGACAGTAGTAACATAGAACAAAAGGGGATCGGCAATGTTCATCATGTCACGTCAATGAGGAAGTTCAAGAAAGGTAATGGTTGGTTAAATTTTTTATTTATTTTTTTTAAATAATCATTTGATTCTGTCACGGTAAACAAGATGTCCCTTAACAACCCTTGTCCCATTGTAGGTTTTAGTTGTCCTGTGTGGTATGCCTCGTGAACTGAGAAACACCTGTCAATAGTGTAAATAATTACAATGGCCTTTTTAACTAGAACAGGAAAACGGAGAAATTAATTATTGAAAGGAAATAAAATCACATTCATTGCCTGTAACATTGCATTATAACTTGCCACTCCTCCTGGCATTGAAACAAATACAAAGAAGAAAAAAAAAACAATAAACAAACAAACAAAAAAAGATTGTGTTTAGCCAGTGTCACTAGTCACAGAGGTCCCAGTAGGGATCATATTGGGGACGATGAATGTTAATAATCAATGTTTGTGGGTTGACATTACTAGCGCGTCTAGTTATGCAAATACTTACTTCTTTTGTTTACAAAGTTTTTTTTGGTTTGTTTGTTTGTTTTGGTGTGTTGCCCACAGTAGCACACAGTTGCCATTCCAATTAAAATCACTGACACAAGTTTCCAAATGTCATTTGCCAAACTACTGGTTCATTACTCAGTTGTTTAATTGGCAGAACCACCTTTTTTAGAATCACATTTTGTTGTCCTTGTGAGTCACTTTTAGTGCCCGAGCCATTAATCAGCAGTGACTGAATAGAGTGTGTGTGTATGTCTGTGTGCGTGCCTCCGTTTGTGCATGTATGTGTGTTTAAGAATCACTCCTTGTGTGTGTGTGTGTTTTTATGTCATAGCATAACTGATATTGTCAAGATGCTCCATTTGTGACACTGTGCAGTGAATTGAAAACCATGTGTTTGTTACAAAACACACAGAGAGAAAATGATTATAGATCATGCATATGACATGTGATTGTGTGTTTGTCCACTAAATCCATTATATTCACCAGAGAACTGGGTAGTATATGTCAGAGCTGTTTCTAGCTTTGTTTGTAGGCTTACAAGGGACTTTTAACTTGCACAAATTTATTTTGTTCATTTCTCTTCTGATTCTTTTAAAACTGGATTTTTAATCACAGTCAGCATTACTCAGTGTTATACATTATTTCACGTTTTCCTCTCTATTCAGTGATGCCAGAAACCAGAGGGTTCTTGACAGAGACCAAGTGCAGTGTAACAAGTCATTGAATCCCAGTGTAGATACTGCTGTCCAGTCATGTAAGCAATAGATTATATGGAGTTATTTCTCAAAATATTGCATGATGCAAGGATATATCCTTGCTGAGCAGTCACTCTTGTAGCATGTAACTTGACGGATGTCATGCCATTAGAAAAGGGATCTCACGTATTTTACTTTAGTCTTTCATCATGGTTACATGAGATAATTGACTTTGTCCATTTTATGTTGTTTATGTTGTTGTTTGTTTGTTTTTTTCTTTTCCTGTTGTCTGCCGATCAATATGTCACATTGACTCCCTCCCTTGAGTGTCCTTAGCTGGTGGTACTGTGGGCAATACCAAACAGAAGTGCTGCTTTAATAACTAGAAAGATGATTTCTTTCTTTTTTTTCTTTATCTTTTTGTCCCTCTTGACATGTCCGACACACAAATCACTTTAATGAGCTGTTACACAAGTGCAGTAGGTTCACTGTAAAAAGAAAAACTTTCCTGCTAAAATCTGCCATTCAATATGCACTCACTGTTATTATCATTATTGCTATTATCGTTATTATTCAATTAGGTAATGACGATGTCCTTACACATTAATGTACTGTATCTAGAGTGCAATCATAACATTGAGCTGTTAAAGCTTGCTGTTTGCAAGCAGCTTCAAAGCCAGGTGGCTGTATCAATCTGATCTTGATTTTCCACCTTCACGTGTACAAAAATGTCAAGGAATCATATTTTATTGAATGCATTTCTTTTTGTTATGTTAGCGGGCTATCATTTTAAAGGGTGCGTTTCTTTCCAGTGAGAGACAAACTGTACAGAGTATTTATGCAATTATACTTTTTCTCTTTTTTTAAATTGTTATTCTGAATTATGAATTCTTGTAATTTCAGCAAGTTTGGTTACTTGTTGCATGTCTAACACAGCTGACTTTATGTGTCAGTGCATTGTACATGTTTGGCATTACGAATTATGATTTCATGTTTTTAGTTTTTCGCCTTTGTTTTCCTATGGCTCATGTTAATGGCATTATCTAAGTAGTCCTGCACCCGGAGAAAGATGTGTAAGTGTAACGGCAGAGAGAACGGTGATGGAAGAGCCTTGTCTCTCGGCTGACTTTTATACTCTGCTTGAGGACTCAGAAGACCGGATCAAATCCACACGGGGTTCTTTTTCATTTTCGGTGGTGTCGTGTTAGACTGCATTACTACAGTGTCTAGTGTGCAATCTGTGGTAGATGAATGTTCATTGTATATTTGTGTTTACGTACAGCTGCAAGAAAATTCTTAGAAGTAACCCCTAAACATGTTACTTATAATGCAATAGATCTGGTACTCATTTTTTCTTTTCTTTTTTTAATTTAAATTTCGATTAAATCCTTGCTGTTTTCCACCGAAAGCTTTGTTTTTTGTTTTTCTAAAAAACACACACATATATACACATACACAAATATACACACACAACACACAAAAATAAGAAAAA
The DNA here is from genome assembly GCA_027481765.1 of Tenualosa thibaudeaui. NCBI lineage: Eukaryota > Metazoa > Chordata > Actinopteri > Clupeiformes > Clupeidae > Tenualosa > Tenualosa thibaudeaui. Next base: position 6,933,097 of record JAIFZK010000018.1, on the reverse strand, counting down.
GAGACTTAGTAAGTATTATATTTATAAGTATTGTAGGTATTTATAAGTCTAAATGAACTACCAGCTAAAAAAAAAAAAACAATATTGTCGCCAGGCAATGAAAGCACGAGGAAGCAGTAGCCTATCATTGGATAACTGGAGCAGAAGTCATATTACTGTACGCATTGAAAAACACGAGACTGATACCGCAGGCCTGGAATTGCATTATGCCCAAAAGCAGATTTAGCAGTCTATTCTAGGTTAAATGCCAAAGTTTCTTAAGATGTTTTCCCTCCCAAATGTGTGGTGCAAGTGCGACAGGTTTAAACAGCAGAAGTGTATTTAAGCCTTCCATATAATATCCAAGTTAACCTAATCAGCCAGGCAGCGCACTATAACTGCAATGGTGATACTAATGAAACCAATAAATCCTTATCAACAATCCTCCCTCTGCTGTGCCACACTTTGCCCCCCACCCCCACCCCCACCGCGGGAGTGGCGCTGTGGCGCCTGTCACCACAGAGCGGAGCCGTGTTTCGCTGCTGCTTTCGGTTGAGTCAGAGCAAGGGGGAGAGAGGATAGGCTCCTTGCCCACCGCAGCACCAACTAGACAACCCAAGAACTGCGGGTATAAACACATGCACGCATTATCTTGGTGGATGACTGGAGAGCTGCTGTAACGTGTTGGCGTTTTCAATTGGCAGGCTGTCCAACCGGTCATTAATGTTCGTTACAAGTTAAATTCGGCGGATTACATTTATTTCAAAACCAGCTTGTGTTGCTTCGGAGTCTTCCATGTATTGTGGGTGAAACAGCGAAGAAATGACGGAGCTGCGAAAGAGGGGAGGAGGCGGGGACCCTGACAGCACAGAAAACATCAGTGACAAGGTACAAATACAGCATTTCAATTCTGATTCGGGACTGAATGTTGGTTTGATACGCGACTGAGCTGAACAGCTCCATAGCGCCAAGGAAAGGGTGCACCATCTAGTTATACTATGCGCGAGGCTAGGCTAACTGTTGTACCACGATAGCTACTAAGTTAGTCTGTCACGAACTAATATTAACAGTGCCGCAGAGTTGTCACTCTCCTGGAGTGAACAAAAGGTTGTTGCAATAGACATTACCATCGGTTGTATTTTACATTATGACGAAATGTCTGTGTGCACTCTCACAACTTAGTTCAGTGCGATAAGCTATTTATGTCAATACTCGTCCTGGCCATAGCAAAGCTAGCATAAGCTGTGCATTACGCTAACGTTGTGGCACTGTCCGCCTGTCGCTCATTTCATCCGTCGCTGTATCGAAGTAGACGGATCCACTATCATTCATACTTTAAAGTGTGACTGTAGCTTTTTAATCATGACACGGAGAGAACTTGGACTTGACTGTCCATCCTCTTGATGACGTGCTGCCGCAGGTGGAAGGTGTCTTTAGTAGAATAAACATGAGAATAACGTTTTATACAGTTTCAGCCTATTCAGACCAGTAATTAGCTATGGATGTGAACAAACCCTACAGTAGCTTTATTTGATAGTCATTTTTTGTAAGTTTTAAATTAACTTGCATACTCTTTGGATGGTAAGTAGGCTAGGCCATCGTGCTTTGATCAGAATATATTGCCGACTTGAATAAACAAACCAAAACAGTCCTTCTGTGTGGACCTTTTCGTCGGATTCATAGCCATGCATGTCTCTTATCTGCAGCAGGTGTAGTGAATTGAATCCCCCTTGAATCTAAATTGTAGCCTATGTTACACTGTGTAGATCTCTGACCATGTCAATGCTGACTTTAACAGTAGCGTAAGGGTTTGATAGCTTAATAGTTACTAACCACATTCGATTCAAATATAAATATAGCCATCCATTCCTGACATAGAATATAGTTTTGTATACTTCAGTGTCACATTTCTCCAGTGTTCATCAGCCCACTATTTTAATCCCCATCACAGCTCCTACCAGGGTAGACCATGGGCTGATAGTCATTTTGTGGTTTTATTTCCGTCTTGTAGACCACTGAACATGTTTATCCATGTGAATTATTCTAACAGAATGGCTCAGTGCATCAGGCATTGTTAATCATTTTCTGCTGCCCCCGCCAACTGTGTTTAATCAGACCAAACAGCAGTAGCCGAAGCACATGCTGAAGTCCTCTTCAGATGAGAACTAGACCTCTTTATATACAGCAAGGGAAAGAGAGGGGGACCAGAAGAACCATCAGCAAGCATCAGCAGCCTTCTGCTGTACACAAACAAACCCCTTTCATGCTTAATCAACATTTTAATTAAGTAGGTCTCGGCTACCACTTGCGACAAGAGTTCCCAAATAGCAGGCGGCCATAGGGGACCCGGGTGATGTGACTGCAGGGTCTGAACGCTTGTGACTTTCTAAATGACTTTGTGTGTGCCGTGCGGCCAGCTCGAAAGAGAGGAGAGCGAGAAAGACAGAGAGGGAGAAAGTAGGGCTTATGTCTACAGGCACCGTATAAAAATATCATATGCCACTTTTCCACAAAAATTGCCGTACATTAATATGCTCATGAATGAAGCCAGAGGAGACGTCCATAATTGGTGCCCAAAGGGATTTTTGTGTGCATAGTACTAACATTACATAGGTCTTTAACTGAGATTAGCACAGATGCTATGCTAATTTCTGATAAGAGAATAGAGTAATGTTATGGTTCTGTGCTTCTTTTTTACCTTCAGTCCTAAACATAGCTGCCATAGTTACTCTTGTGTTGCTGATTACAACACATCTTCTCCGGTCTCATGTTCGTAGTGTTGTATGTCTGTGTGAATGGAAAGGATTTCATGTCAGGTCACCCAGTGCAGCTTATGGGTGATGGCACAGGCCATCACCTCAACACAAGGTTGCAGTCTGCACTAACCCCCACTCTCATTTGTGTGCAGGAGATTGGGTTAGTGAAGTGAATGAAAGATGTAAGCTATTGCATAAGTGTGTGTGTGTGCATGAGAGAGGGAAGGGGAGAACTGTGGTATATTTTTACTTCCTCTCTTTGCTGTCTCCTTCAAACTGTCATTTCATGAATACCTGAGGCACATCCACAGGCTTCTTGTCATTGTCTCAGGGCTCTCACCTTTAAGCCCTCACAGACTATAGCTCACACGGGTCCTCTGGATCCCAGTGATGAAAGTGTGGTAAATCACAAGGCAACAAGAGCAGTTTGTAAACACGGAGGTTTCAATGCTCCATCTGACTACCTGCTCTGAGTAGAGGACCCCTGTCCTCCATACAGGATATGTAGGCTATATCAGTGAAATATACAGTGAAACAAGCAAAGAGTGGGGAAACACATGTGACTATTGTCCATCTATTATTAGAAACAGGAAGGCATCACAACAAATTCTGCTGATGCAGAACACTCATGATTGGAGAGGAGGCATGCAAAATTACTTAGTATGATAAACGATATCTGTTACGTACCAGAATAACAACAGTGTTATTACTGTATAATTAATGTTTAAGGTTAGCAGTGATTGAAATCCAAAGGTTAGTGCAGTATCAGCAGGATGCAGTCCTCATTCATTACCATCAACTTCTCAGGCAAAGGCAAAGCCAGTGGTGATAACAATATATGAATAGTCTGCTGCATAACCAATTTACCTCTGTGTGTGTGTGTGTGTGTGTGTGTGTGTATAAAATATGTGGTTTAAACCTGAGCCTGTGCCTGAGCTAGCTTCCTGCTGGGGAAGACATGGGATTCCATTTAGCTGAGTGAGCGCTTTGTGAGCTGCACTAATCAGCCTCAATGGTCCTGCTGACTGCCGCCCCCTCGACAGTGCTGTAAAGAGAGATTGAGACCATAGGTCCAAAGGACCGACTGCTGGCTCGGCTTTACCACAAGACCAAACAGGCCAGCACAGCTCTGTGTTTAAAAAAAAAAATGGGTAATGGGGCAAACTGTCATCAGTACTCTAAGGTTATCAGGTGCATAGATTTTTTTATGAATGTATTTTTGGCATGTTTATGGGTATGGGTGGTATATGGAGGCCAGGGTATGTTGACTCGGTACGTTGCTGCCTGTAAACTGCCTTGATAGTTGGAGTGTGTTCTGTCTACATAGCTTAAGCATTCATATACCATTATGGGAGTGGATGCATGTAAGTGTGTGTGTGTGTGTGCGTGTGTGTGTGCACGTTGGTATACAAAGCCAGCTCAGGGTGGGGCAGGAGGACAGGTTTGCTCCTCGGGAGGAGAAGAGAGGAGATTAGCCTAGTCTCATTTATGGAGCAGCTGATCAACCAGCCAGCCTGCCTGCTTATCCCCTCCCAACCCCCCTTACACAACATTACACCACACACACACAGACAGACACACACACACACACACATTGCGGGCTAAGTTACCACAGACGCTTTTAGGCACCAGCAGGTCTATGCGAGTGGGCAGGCAGCACAGGCAGGCAGGCAGTGGCTCGTGCCGGTTCACCCGTACTCAGACCTGCCAGCTGCTCTGACCGTGGACCAGCTGAGACCCCAGAGGGCATCGCCCCTCTGCTCTCTGAGCCGGAAGCAATCACCTATTGTTTGCACGTGTTTGCATGCGTCCAGTGTATGTGTTTGTGTGTGTGTATGAGAGATATATAGAGAGGCCTAGAGAAACAGAGGCAAGGCTACTTAGTGCCTTGTTAACTCTAAAGCTAAGATTCTCTCCCTCTCATCAGTCAGTATAATATTAGTTAGGGTGGATGCACTACAGCCCTGTCAAGTAAAGTCACTCAAAGACTTGTGTGTGTGCGTGTGTGTGTATGTGTGTGTGTTTAGTAAAACCCCAGCTCTCATGCCCACTGTCCCACTGCCCTTCATCGAGCCGCAGTGCTGTGACCTTTCAGCTCAGAGGCAGCACAGTGGAGCATGGGTTTGGGGGGTCACAGCAGCCTTGACATTTACATGGAGCTCAGCTTCACACAGGTTCATCCCTCATGCCCAGAGACCCAGAGAGCACTGCAGCATAGTAATAGAACAGGTCCCCTCAAATCATCACCAGCCACTAAACCCTCATCTGTCTGAACTCTCTCAGAACTGTTTTACTGTTGTTGTTGTTGTTTCTGTCTGTTTTTGTTGTTTTGTTTTGTTTTGTTTTGGCTCTTTGCATTATAAAAGTCACTTTATATGTTGTGAAAGTGGCAACAGTAAGAGTGAACTGCTTCCTGTAGAAGTGATGACTGGAGAAGTGATCAGGAGAAACACCCCTGGTATATATCTCACCTTACACACACACACACACACACACACACACACACACACACATACAAAGCACCCATGGGGGAATCTATTACACCAGCCACAGGCCCTCCATTTAGAAAGAGAGAGAGAGAGAGAGGAAAGAGGGCGTACACAACACAACACAGCACAGCAGAGCACAACTCGACACAAGGCAAAACACCGCACATGCACAGCAGAACACAACACAACACAGCACAGCACAACACAACACAATACAATACAGCACAACAGAACGCACATGAATCTACATTGGACACCACACAACAATATAGACTGACTATTAGATAGAAGTGAATTTGTCATTGTATGTGTATGGGGGTGGGTGGGGCAGGAAGTATGTGTTGACTTTGAGCAAAGGGTAGTGTAGTTCATAACACACTTGAAAACACAACGTGCCACAAGATGACATATCCTTTGCCTCAGGAACATATGAGTCATGACCAGAGTGTGTAGTTATGCAGCCAGGGTCATCACCCAGAGACATCACTGCATTCTTAAATTACCATGATTCACCAAACCCCGATGATGACTAGACACTGACAAGATGGGCGCGCGTGTGTGTGTGTCTGTCTGTCTATCTATGAGTTTGTGAGAGAGTGTGTCTGTGCTACTGGGTGTGTTTAGTATGATATCCTCCCCATGGGCATGAGTGCATATACAAACCTGCACACACACACACTCACACAAACACACACATACACACCACACACACTAGCTAGGGACAGTAGTACATTTCCATCATAAGAATAAAGCTGTCTTCACTGTTCCCTTCATTAAAAACTTAACGGCAGGCTACTCTTACAGTTGAGCTGAAGCTGAACCCTGCTTAGGGACATTTATACACACATGTGCGCACACACACACGCACAGACACGCACACACAGGGTTTCATATACCCGCCTTAGTGCCTGCCTCAATCCCAATTACCTCCCCATCATAGCTAATTAAAGCCTCTGACCCTGGGCCCTGACCTTTTTGCATTTGTTTATTTATTTATCTTTTTTTTTTTCCTGCACATTTTTACTCCTCGGCTTTTGAGCCTATTGTCTTTGTTTGGCTGGTTTTAGGGCCCTGTCTCTGGGCTGCTGCGCTCTGGCCTTATTTAGCTGTGGGCTTTGGGGGTTGCGGGGGAGAAAATAAGACCATGAAAGGGCAGGAGCGTGCCGGATGATTGCCGCTGTTGACCACCGCAGCTTTCTCAACCGCAAATGTCCAGACGAATGTTTTCAGTGTGTGTGTTTGGAGTGTGCGTAGTGTATCTGTGTGTGTGTTTGTGTGTGTGTCTCTGTGTGTGTGTGTCTGTATGTGGGTGTGTTAGTGTGGTTGGGGGTGGGAGAATGACCGCTGTGATCCGCCACCAAGGAGTCTTTCTCTAACACAATCAGCCTGGGAGGACTAAAGTCCAACTCACTGCTCACCACCCTGGGGCTAGACGCTTCCTGAAATATGTATGTCACAAGCATGAACGCTACAGAGTGAGAGAGAGAGAGAGAGGTAGAAAGATACAGGTACATCTACATATAGACAACTATTTTTATTCCGGTGTTTTATTCTGTTTGTCCCCTATACTGTGTGTGACCGCATCTGCACTACAAATGTCTTGTTTGTCAAGACAATAGAACATTCCAAATATCAATTTGAGAGAGACAGACATAGAGAGTTCCAAATGATATGAGAGTGTTGCTCCCACGTGAACATCAATCCTTGCACAGCAACAATACATGTGACGCAAAACTCCAACCGTGTCCACCAGCCTGGACAGACTGTACTACTGCAGCGCTGCCTGAGAGGAGGCAGCTGAGTGTAGCCAGTGCTGCTGTCATGGAGAAACAGATAGGAAACACCCAGCACTTACTGACAACATGCTGCAAACTTAGTGCCCACTTAGTGAGCCTTCACACAGGCTGGCCTTGGGTTTCGGCAACCCATTGGACTTCAGAGGGAGAGAGTTTGCTCATTCAATTATGCTGATTTGATAAAGAAGCAAAACCAAAACAGAAACTGAAAGAAACAAAGCAGCCTATTGCTGATCTGCTCGGGCTTGAAGAGTACCATAGATAATGCAGTTTAGCATGTGATGCTGGAACAACACTTTATATAAGCTGTGTTCCTTCTTTACATTGCTTCAGTGATTGGCTTTTCTTTTTACTTTCAGTTGTCCTGTAGTCCTGCTGCGGGTGCCTTAGTGGTTATTTGTTTATTGGTTTAATGCGTGTGTGTGTGTGTGCGCCTGTTTGTGTGCCTTGTGTATGTGTGTGTGTGTGTGTGTGTGTGTGTGTGTGTGTGTGTGTGTGTTTGTTTGTTTTGGTCATCTGACATCTAGCAATGCATGGCTGCTATGTTATTTTTAAAAGTTGGGTCACCCTCAACACAGTATGTTATTTTGAAGGATGACCAATTGAAGGATAAGCAGTTAGCTCTACATATGTGTCTTTTGTTCTGTATTAGTGTGTCTGTGCCTATGTCTGTTTAGAGAGAGAAAGAGTGTGTGTGCGTGTGTGTGTGTGTTATGAATGGGAGTGTCTTTGCCGTGTGTGTGTGTGTGTGTGGATGTGTGTGTCACATCACTCAGCTCTCCTGGCAGGATCTCTCTGGTGGATTAGCTCAGATTAGCAGATTAATTAAAGCGTAATCATCACAGCCACGTGTGTCTTTCAGGGCACACTGGCCTCCATTAGAGCAGAGCTTAGCCTAGTGCATGCACAGTGCTAACATCACCCATATGGGACCTGCCCAGGGCAACTAGTGATCCCACTTGGCAACAGGGATGATGATAAAACAGGTATCAAGCAAAGTGGTAAAGACCAGTAAACACCACAGAGTACATTGTGTAGTATGGGTGGGTAGGTAGGTGAAACTGTTTGAAAAACTGATTTCTGAAACTGTTTGAAAACTGTTTCTATAGTAGGCCTGTTGTAGGACTAGAAGTCACTTATAACACGGTGAACGCAACAGCATTAAGGTCACCATGATCTCCAGACATCTTTTCTTTCTTCTGTATAGAATTTAATAAAAATATGGCACATTTTTTTAACACAACGGATTAGATGGGGTGTGTCACCGGGGACATTTCTCTTTAGCTCCACGACCAAATTTGCAGTGGGGGTTGGGAGAATAACTGCTGTGATCAATGGTTTGACCTTGTGGTTTAGTGGTAATTTTGACCCAGCACATGGACTAGTTGTTGCTTTCACGTCCTTCTTCTTTTTAGAAGGCTAAGCATCGTAATGGCTGCCAGAATAAGAGCACTTGCTTGAAAGTAGACAGACAAAATGGCCGTGTAAACAACAATTTTGCCCCTGTAGTCACCTTTTATGTAGCTTGGACAAGGATACAAGGAAATTTTGTTGTCACATGCATAGTTGCATTGTTACATGCATAGTTACAGAGTGTAAGATATGCAGTGAAATTGTGTCTGTTTCTCAGCCTACCATATATGTCAGCTTTCTTTGTCTCTTTAAGGTTCTCTGGACCTTGACATCCCTAAAGCTTAGCATACAACTTTTGGTAAGGAGTAATTAGGTGTAGAGTTATTAGGCTGTTTATGTACACCATTATTGTGTAGAGTGGCTTATCTTGTTATATGGCCTGTGGTGTAGGCTAGCACATTTTGAATAGCATAGTGTAGGAGACCTGTATGGACTAGGGGATTGGGTCCTGGCTGCAGTGCATCATCCCTAGGCCCTGACTCAGGTGGTCCATATTCCACACGAAACCTTGATTCAGTGAAATGATCCGCTGTAAATCGGGGGCCCCCCTCCGCTTGTCATCTCAGCTTTATGGCAGCGTTCACTTTCTGCTGATGCAGTCATCTGCTCATAGGTGTGAGCGAACAGCGTGGAAGAATAATGGCTCTCCCCTTCCTCCTCCTTCTCCTCCTCCTCTCACTCCTCTACTGCTGCTCTCACTCGCTTCTACCCCCCTCTCTTCTCTCCCCCCCCCCCCCCTGCTCCACACCTCCACACTCCCCCTCTCTTTTTCAGCAGGAGTTTTCCCTTTCTTGGTGCACTTGTCTGTGCTTTGCTTCCTTTTTCTCCTTCTGTGCAGCACGTCTGCTGTTCTCTGGTACCTGCTACTCTACTCGTCCCTCCAAAATTCATTGTACCACCCTACTGTGACATTCTCTTCTCTTCTTTTCTCTTCTCTTCTCCTCTTCTTATCGCCCTTTTCTCATGCCCATGTCCACATATCATCTCTCTAGTTGGGTGGTGGTGGCATTGGGGTTAAGGAACCTGCCATGCAAGTGGCCTGGAAAATTGTGGGTTTGAATCCTGGCTGCCAGTGTTGTGCCCTCAAGGAAGGCACTTAACCCTAAGTCACTCTGGGAGGGACACTGGCCCTGATGTAATTGATAGTTGACAAATGTACGTCGCTTTGGATAAAAGTGTCTGCTAAATGCATAAATGTGAAATGTCTCATCTCCCCTCTTCTCTACTTCCTGATCTGTGTTGTTCGCTCCCTCCCTCCAGTATCTTGAACTTTGTCCTACTATATCTGTGGTAATCCATGCGGCCAGCTTTTCAATGGCAATGTTTTTTTCTCCTTCTTTCTGTGCTTTTTGCCGTTTGCTATAAAGTGGCCAATGATCATCTCATTATATAGTGCGCGTGTGTGTATGTATTTGTGTGCAGGGTGTACTTCTGCATTTGGCTGTAAAATCAGTGCTGAAGTATTGATAAGCTACTGTTTTCTTAGTAAGCCACAAAACATTTGACATTACCTCAGCTGCTGTAATAGGTCCAATCTTGCTAGCGTGCCTATTAAAGTGTTATGATATAGTCAGTGATGTCCTAGTATGCAAGCTCGTCATGCATGCTCATTGTGTGGTCTAACGGCATACATAGAGCATAGGGTAGTGCATAGCAACAGTGCAACAGAGTATTGAGTGGCTGGCTTCACAGCAGGCATATGCGTCCTGCCCTTAAAGTGATCATAGACATAGATCAAAATAAAGATTAAATATAGATATAAGATAAAATATAGATTAAATGAATTTATGATTAGCCTACAGCACCATTGTAAACATCTCCGAATAAATAAATGTCACCATGCTGTTGCTGGAACAGTTAACACAGCACAGACAGTCTGTTTGTATAATGTGTGTCTTTGCAAGCGTGTGTGACCTGTTCCCCAGAGGCTCAGGGTTGTCTTTGTACGTAAGGCCCATTGCAGTGCTGAAGCAGGAGAATGACTAAGTCCAGGGTCATCTTTCACCGCTGTGTGGAGTTCCTTGAGCAATGGGCCTACTGGTGCTATACTTACACTCATGGTTTCCTAACCTCGTACACACACACACACACAAACACAGCCAAAACATGTTGTCGTTCTTGTTGTTGTTGCTGCTGCTGTTGTTGTTGTGTTTGGCTAAGGTCAATCAGTCACAAGACACGGGCACTTGTCCTTATGTGCGGAGTCAAGCTTGGTGATAGTGAATGTCCTTGAGCCATGTTTCAAACATTGAAATGGTATGTCTCTTCTGTGAATGTGCTTGTCTGTATTTCAGAATGTTTTGTGCATGTTTGTGTGTGTGTGTGTGTGTGTGTGTGTGAGTGAATGTGTGTAACTACAGTGTATGTATGGTTTGGAGTGTATGTATGTGTGTTTAGAGGTTTTTTTTTGTGTGTATGTGTGTGTGTGCATTGTACTCATACCATATGAGTCATAAGCGTAGATACTACACACACGTGTACGTGTGCTTATACATTCGTATTCATATTTTGTGTACTGTATATGTTTGTGTACATTGGTATGTGTATTCACATGTTGTGTGTGTGTGTGTGTGTGTGCTGCAGGAGACAGATGGAGACGACAGGCTGGGTCTGGGTCCAGAGGGAGAGGGAGAGGGAGAAGGGGAGGGCGACTCCAAAGCTGACACTCCAGACGTGCCCCCCTCAGTAGACAACACTCCACAGTGTCTCAACAAGGCCCTGGAGGGCCTGTCAACCAGGTAAGACCCACAGTAGCACAGTAGCATAGCTATCAGTGCAGCTATCTTCTGCTTACGATACCACACAGTATAGCACAGTGCAGTAATACAGCTATTTACCAAGTGTATATCATGTGCTGTGTGTAAACTGCTGGTGTGGTGGTGCTGTGGCTACGTCACTCCACTGACAATGGAGCAACCCTGGCTCGATTCCTGAACCCCACATTGCAAGTCTGTGACACTTTGGATAAAAGCATCTGCTAAATACCAATAAACTTTGCTTTACTTTACTTTGGGAGCACCGTGACTCAGTGCGCTAAAGTAGAACCTGGAACCATCATTTCCCACCCCTCTCTCCCATTAATATCCTGTCACTCTACTATCCTGTCAGAATAAAGACAAAAAGCCTCCCAAAATTTTTTTAAAACTTAATGCCAAACTGCAACACAGTGATTTTTGCTAATTAAAAAAAAATAGCTTGATACTAAACTGATACCAATACTACTGTATCAGAATCAGCTATAATGCTTGCAGAAGAACGTGCAACAGCCTCAGCATTGCCCAGTGCTAATACAGTATGTCAGGATCTGCCACCACTCCTAGGTACTTGTGTACCTGTGTGAACTCAAATTGCCTTTGTTTAGTGGTGTGAGAGTGACTGCATCTGCACTGATGCAGATTTGTATAGACATGAAAATATAGGCAAATGGCTTTTGCATAGATGCTAATGTGCCATATCAAAAACCGTCTTTCTCTCTCTATCTCTCTCTCTGTCCCTCCCTCCCTCTCTCTCTCTCTCCCTTTCTTAACAAAACATCCCACACTGTTTTCATCTGACCTGGCATGTCGCTAACTACCTCTCTTCTGAAAAAGACAAGTGGTTTCTGTAGTTTCCAGTGGCATTTAGAATCCAACAATGTTCTCCCTAAGAAACGGCAATCCTCTGCGTCTCATTCAGAGTGTATCTATTAACAGCTCTAACTAGTCTTCACCCTAGAGAAAGGCCATGGGCTCTTATTATAACCTGATAACCTCAGCCCCATGAATGGCCACTTGCTCATCATTAGTGCACAGGCGTGTAGTTATGGTTATTTACCAAATGGCAAAAGCATCTCTATGGCAGAGGCCACAAACAGCACATTGCTGTTGTGTGTTTGAGTGTGTGTGTGTATGCGCGTGTGTGCATGTGTGTGGAAAGAGAGGTTATTAAATGAGCAGGGGTTTGACCAATGGGCTGCTGGCGTTTGGGATGTGGGGGTGGGATTAGAGGACATCTCCACCATGACGGCTCTAATCCGCATGGGCTTTGCCGCTTTGTGACTGGGATTTGCTGCAACCGGGGGGACCATAGAGCTGGGCCTTGCTGAAAGGACACACACTGTTGTGGAGAGTTTTTGTGTTGACGCTGCTTTTTTTTTACCCCATTGACAAATTCATACCCACCCCAGTGCACTGTGTGTGTGTGTGTGTGTGTGTGTGTGTGTGTGTGTGTGTGTGTGTTTGTGAAAGAGAAATATGGAAAGTTTATGTGAGTGTCTTTTCAACAAAAAGGCCAAGATTTTTCAATAGCATCTAATAGTATTTAGATTGAGAGGAAAGGCCTATATCATCATCACATGTGTGTGTGTATGTGTGTGTGTGTGTGTCCACAGATGGAAGAACTGGTGGGTCAGAGGGATTTTGTCATTAACAATGATCTCAGGCTTCTTCTTCATCATCTACCTGGGTCCCATCATGCTCATAATGGTGGTAGGTGCATGAACACACACACACACACACACACACACACACACACACAGGCACACACATAAATATGCATATATAGGGTCTCGTTGTCTCTGACTGGTCCTCTTCTAAGCTTAACTTGTATTCAGACCCTCTCTTTTTTTCCTCGAGCTCTCACATGGCAACCTGAGCAGGCTATTTTTAACCAGCTCTCTCTCCCTTGACCCATGTCATGAAGAGATAGAGAGAGAGAGAGGGACGGGGAGAGATTCCGGGGGAATTCACTGGCCCTGGTCCTGGCCTTCTAGATGGCCAGAGCCAAGTCTAACCAGTCTTATGCTCTTTGCTTTCTGTAGGTCATGAGCGTGCAAATCAAGTGTTTTCAGGAGATCATCCACATCGGCTACAGAGTTTACCATTCCTATGAACTCCCCTGGTTCAGAACGCTGAGCTGGTGCGTACAACATCTCCTCTTTCTATTTGTTTCTCCTTCCTCTCTCTCTGTCTCTCTCTCTCTATTCTTTCTCTCCCTCTTGTTCTGTCTCTCTCTCTCTCTCTTGTTCTCTCTCTTCTGTCTCTCATTCAAAACGTGTGTGGCTGTCTGCTCCCCGGTCACCTATGCACACTGATAAAGCAGCGAGCCCGGCGGTAGACTGCCTTGAGCAAAGTGCGTGCTGCGTTGGAACCGAGAGGAAAGTGCAGGGGCAGAAGGCAGGACAGTGCCTGGACAAACACACGGCCAGGCTGGCGCTGGACTCCTGGGTCACATTGGATCCCCTTTGCTACTCTAGGCAATGTGTTTGGGTGTAGGCGTGCCACTAAATCCTCGACTGCAGTATACGGACCTTGGAATCTAGGACCTGGTGTAATTGCCACATACGTTTTCGAACCTGCTTATGTGTTTTATTTTAACCAGAGCCCTTGGTGGTGTGAGCACTGTGACTGGTGCATTCACAGCACGTCATGGATGAATGCTGACATTCATGGAGGCTTGTTCATGTTCACAATACAAATCTTGAAATCTTTTCTCTCCCTCTCTCTCCCTCCCTCCTCTCTGTCCTGCAGGTATTTCTTGATCTGTGTGAACTATTTCTTCTATGGGGAGACTGTAGCTGATTACTTTGGGGCTCTAGTGCAGAGAGAGGAGCCTCTGCAGTTTCTGGTGCGCTATCACCGCTTCATCTCTTTTGCACTGTACTTGGCAGGTGAGTCACACACACACACACACACACACACACACACACACACACACACACACACACAAACACACACACACAGACACAAACACACACACACACACATTTAGAAAGGCATGCTTGTTCATAAGTTACTCTCCATGCTCTGAACTCTCACATACTTCTATATATGCAAACACACACACACACACACACACACACACACACACACACACACACCTTTGGCCATTAGTTGCACACCCACCAAGTTAAGTCAAGTTAATTAGCAACTACAAAAGAGCAGCAGGTCTTGCATTTCCAGCTATACTGACTAACGCACCCACCTGCCAAAATACACTGGAAAAAAGCAGTCTAATAAACCAACCCTTTAGCCTCTGAATAAGATGTAGCATTTGCATCTCAAAGCTACCTCATGTGCCTTACCGTACAGTCTAGTATTTCCACCCTAGGTGGGTCATTAAAAATTTACCAGGCAGTAGACTCCAAGCCACCAAAACACTGCATCCACAAAATGAGGACAGCACAAAGACTGTGTGTAGTGCAGGTTTTGGAAGCCATCAGAACAGAGATGGACATTCGTCTGCTCGTTTGTAGCCTAATGGACAGAAATGTCAGTGTTTGCTGTCTGAGAGCCTCCGCCAAATAAAGTCACCCACGGAGTAGGAAAGAATGCAAAGCCTCAAAAATGCAAGGCCCATGCAACCGCCCTAGTAGACGCACAGTTCAGTGTTACCAGAGAAAAACACACAGACACAGATATTTACATACACACACACACACACACATGCTGACTTAAGCATCATCTAGCCTAGTGTTGAAGAGCTTTGTTCTGTATATCTTTTCCTGTGGCAGTTTAACGCCCTTGCCTCACGGCACTCTTCTATCACTCAGTGTTTTGGTTGTTGACTCAGGTAGCCCAGCCATCTGTTAGGAACACAGTGCTCATTGATTCTTATGAAAATAGACTTTTGCTTTGTTGACCTTTTTCCCTTCCAATTTTTTTGTTTTCCAAAGGAACTGACCGCATGTTGTTGTTTACTCTTTGCAGGTTTCTGCATGTTTGTGCTGAGTTTAGTGAAGAAACATTACCGCCTGCAGTTTTACATGGTGTGTATCAGCTGTGTAACCTGCAAAAGAAATAAACAAATAAATATAAAAAAAACAACCTGCACTAACAACCACAGACTTGCACTAACACACTAGCCGCTAGTTTCAGAGATGCCTACTAAAGGCAAAAGAAAACATATTCTGGAGTTTCTGGAGCAACTCACTTCTCACAGACTGCTGTTACACACACACACACACACACACATATGTGTCTCTCCTGATGTAAAGGATGCTACCACAGAGCAGTAGGAATGATGTGCATGTTTGTGCATGGCTGTTTGCAGACACGCTCAGGGCAGGGAATGCTTGATTTGGCTTAATGTGTGTGACACGTGAATTCAAATGTGTGTGTGTGTGTGTGTGTGTGTGTGTGTGTGTGTGTGAGCGTGTGTATGCCTTCTTATTTAGACAAATCTGCTCTTTCTCTCAATATTAAAGCCAGACCTAGACTCTGATATTCACATATCGGTATAAACTGATAAGTGTTTCTCCTTAAAAAAGTTAGAAGTAAATCTGCACAATACACATTGACAAATATTGCCTTTAACATGACCAAGAAAATACAATTTTTATTTAAATGTTTTGCTTGCATGAACTTTGTTCCATTTTGTATTCTGAGTTCTGCCCACTCAATCTCATGTGGTGTATCCAAGCAGCAGCTGATTCTAGAACTGGTTGGGCCGCTCCTGACCCATTCATGAGTCGACTGCTGCTTGAGTTTGTCTCTTCACTCACTCACACCCTCACACTAGCCCCCTATCTTTCTGGAACATTCACCCCCATCATAGTGGTGTGCTATGTCTATTCGGCCTTGCTCTCCTCACGCCCTTTACACACACACACATGTGTGCTATCACCCTGTGAACATAGTAACACCCAGTGAAAACTACATGCTTGTGTTGCCGAGCCACATGTCCCACTGTTGAAGTTGTGTATGTGTTGTGTTTGCCATTCCAGTTTGCTTGGACCCATGTGACGCTGTTGATTGTGGTAACTCAGTCACACCTTGTCATTCAGAACCTGTTTGAAGGAATGATCTGGTAAGCAGGCCCGACCTGTGTAACTGGTCCTAGTGGGCGCTAGCTCACGACCTCTGGCTACCTTATATAGCATTGCTTTCGCCCACATATCTGCCTCAGCAGCTACCGGCCCTTTAAGAGATGTAGGCCTGCATAGAGGAGATGCATGTAAATGGACTGAATGGTGATACTGTATACTTAATCATGGTATGCTGTCATGTCAGAACCTGATATGCCTGTTGCAGATTAGGAAAATTGAAACTTGTGATTCTAGTGTTGTTTCATGTGTTCCACTGGCATGTTTTGAGTGTGTTTGAGTGTGAGAGTGTGTGTGTGTGAGTGTGTGTGTGGCTGGGTGTGGGTGCGAGTCTTTTCTTTAGTGTTACATGCTCCACTGTTAAACCCACCCAAAGAAGTAAATTAGTAGTTTCCCCTGAACCATTTAGTCTAAGTGTGAATTAAATAACCTGGTTTCCCCCCCTCGCTTTGTCTCACCTTAGGTTCATTGTTCCAATCTCCATTGTTATCTGTAATGACATCATGGCTTACCTGTTTGGCTTTTTCTTTGGAAGAACCCCCCTTATCAAGGTAACCCAATCCTGTCCCCCACACACAGTGATGCTATGATACTATGATACTTCAGTGAATGCTCCTGAAAAAAATGGCCACTCAACTTTGGTAGATAGGTTATGGCTCATTGTACACATTGAGTTTCATCCAAACAATGAAACAATAAGATCCTCTGAGAAAACTATTTTGAAGATTCTCTCTCTCTCTCTCTCTCTCTCACACCCCCCCCCCCCACACACACACACACACACACATACACAAACACACACCACCTTTATTAGGGATCCAAAACCCAATTAATCACTTTAGCAGTAAACTCCTGATTTATGAGCCATATAGTGAAACTGAAGGAGACTAAGTAGATCTCTATGGCTTCTGCTCTGCATCGTGTTGGGCCTGTTCTAGAGGTTTCTAAAAGGCAGTGCCCACATAGAGTGGGTCTGAAATGGGGTCAGTCTGTCCTCTGGTGTTCACCCAGTGTCAATGGTAAACGTGTGCCCTCAGCTCTCCCCCAAGAAGACCTGGGAAGGTTTCATCGGCGGATTCTTCTCCACCGTGGTCTTTGGCTTCATTGTGAGTAAATCATTAAACTCTACGCATGACCTCACACACACCCACACACTTACACAGACACACACAATTACACACATACACACACACACACACACTTAAACAAACACACGCATTCTCACTCATAAGCACTCAATACATGCATCCTCAGATACACCCACTCACACGTGTGTTAAAAGCACACATTCACACACATGCATACACATACTCAGTGGCACGCCTTGAACTCTAACCCCTGTTTGTGCTACCAACCAGTAGATGCTCTTAACACTTGAATGGCTGTAGCGTGTGTAACTGTGGCCCCTGCCTTTTGGTCTGTCTCGTGCCCTTCTACAGTTTGCCTACCTGCTGTCTCAGTACCAGTACTTTGTGTGTCCGGTGGAGTACAGCAGTGAGAGCAGCCACTTCACCAGTCTGGAGTGCGAGCCCTCCGAGCTGTTCGTCATGCAGGAGTACACCCTGCCGCCCATGGTGCAGAACGTCCTCAGATGGGTCAGTGTTCTGTCACAAACACACGCACACACATACATGAACGCAAGTGCAGAAAGGTTTGGTACAGATACACACGAATCATTTGTACACATACATTTAAGCTTGCGTACACACCACACACCTTCAGTGCAAGGGTCAGTCCACACCTCCTAACTTGTAACACACACACGCATACGCACATACATTTGCCACCTCAAAGGCTTGCAAGGAATGGCTCTTATCAGGTTCATGAAGTCCACATAGTTCTCCAGTGCCTGAGGAATAAGTAGTATATTTGGGTAAAAGATTAGGCTATTTGTCCACTAAGGACAATGTGAGCTGCACAATGTGAGCTGCTGCCCATTTCATTCAAACAGGTGACGTGTGTGTGTCTTGGGCATGTCTGTGTAAAACTTCAGATTAACCTGTAGAACTGAGAAAAAGTCTCAATTATTCTCACCCTACCATACAGTGATACTGATCATGCTCAGTGAAGGAGTCATGAAAGATCAGTCGTCTTGATGATTGATATAGTGATATATGACCACTAAGACCAGTCAGCCAGCTAGACTTCCATCCAAAGAAGTGTACATCAAGGGTATGGAAAAGGTTTGGGCCATTTTTCCTGCCAGTGAATTCCTCCAAATCATAGTGGTTAGATTAAGCATAAATATGTACTTGTTGAAGCATTTAAATAGTCTAGAGGACATTTGTATTCCTTATCTCTTATCATTTCAGTCAATGTTGACATTTTAGTGAATAGCACTAGCCCCAAAATGAACCTTACAAGACTTTTTCATAAAGAGTCTACCTGCACGAGCATCGGGCCTGTAACGTTAAGTGTTTATGGTTGCATCAGGCTTTACTATATGATTATTAGGTAGACACGAAAGAGATACACCTGCCTGAAAACATCTGCCCTTTAATAAAACAATATGGTCTCTGAGGAGAGTATTTCTTTAGGTGTAGTTCTGTACTGTTCCGTAAAGTTGATCCTCGGTCTTCTATCTATTCTGTCTCTTCTCCCTGCAGAGGACGGTGAACTTGTACCCGTTCCAGATCCACAGCATCTTCCTCTCATCCTTCGCCTCCCTCATCGGACCCTTCGGCGGCTTCTTCGCCAGCGGCTTCAAGCGAGCCTTCAAAATCAAAGTAAGCGCTTGGCTCAGCTCGCACCAACAAAGCACATCTAGGGTACCAGTACATTGTTTGTGATAGTAGAGGGTTAACCTGACATTAGAAGAGCCTGAGTCGTCATTCTTTAGCTAAACTGAACAAAACAAGCAGGCTGATCTATTAGTAGGTTTACCGCTTCCTCTAGGTTAACTTTCCCAGGTTTGTCAGTTAACCACCAACTTGGAATACCCTGTCTATTTGTGAAAGGACGAATGTTACACTAGTCTATGTCAGCTCAGCTGTGGGTTCAGACCTATCAGGACCCTTAGACCGTGCCATGTCACGCATGCCGTTCATTCCCGCGCAGGACTTTGCCGATACCATTCCGGGACACGGTGGGATTATGGACCGCTTTGACTGTCAGTATCTGATGGCCACGTTCACGCATGTTTACATTGCCAGCTTTATCAGGTAAGGGCAAGGAGATACCAGCGTGTTCCATCTGTCATCTGTTGTACACGTTACACACCACTGATTAGGGTTCTTATTGTCTAAAGTGTGTGTTAGTGTGTTGCTGTTTGTGTGTGTGTGTGTGTGTGTGTGTGTTTGGGTGTAGACTGGGAACATGTAACATATCAAAAAGGGTACTGACTGTCCACTTCACCTTCAACTCAGAACACGGCAAGAGTTTGATAAGGGATGACATTATTATCCACTCGACTAATAATGTTATGAGAAATAGTCTGGTGAATGTTTTAATCTTGTGTGTCCATAAGGTAGGACAGCTAACTGCAGTTCACAGTCTGTGTTTTCTGTATTTTTTCTGTATTTTTTCTGTATTTTTTCTGTATTATTTGTTTGCTAATACATACAAAATGTGTGTGTGTGTGTTTGTTGACTCTCTGTCGTGTTTCCATCCCCAGAGGTCCCAACCCCAGTAAGGTTCTGCAGCAGCTGTTGGTGTTGCAGCCAGCGCAGCAGCTCAGCATCTTCAACACACTTCGCTCCCACCTGCAAGAGAAGGGCATGCTGCCCCCTGCAGTTCTGGAGGCCCAGTGATTCAGCCCACACTGAATGGATGTGTGTGGCATTGTACGTCTGTCAGTCAGTCAGTCACCCACACACACACATTCACACCTACTCAAACACACACGTACACACACACAGATGCTGTCATATAGACTCTCTCTCTCACACACACAAACACACACACACACACACAGATCCCTTTGCGAGTTTCATCATACAGCATCACTGCGATCCTACAGATCTCCTAGCAATAGCGCTCTGCCATGACAACAGCTGGCAGCATCAACAGCAACATGAGCCACAGCCATAGCAGTGTGTGTGTGTCCGCGTCTCTCTCACCCCCTTGGGGCACGTAAAAGGACAACACCCATCCTCATGAAAGAGGAGGGAAACTCAGCTACGAGACACACACCCATGAGGGCATCTTGCAGTGAGCAGCGCGCTCACACACTTACTTTCGACTCGTCAGTCTTGTCTCTCCCACTTGGTCCTCTCCTGCAGATATGGCTCAAAACCCCTCAGAGAGAGGCAAAGAGCGACACTGAGACATGGGAGAGTGAGTAGCTGCCGGAGCTGTAGCGCCACCTGCAGAGGAGTCTTGGTTGCTTGCACTGATTCTAGACCTTGGGCCCTTTATGCAATCCTGGCTTCCATTTGCACAGTGCAGTTTTTTCTTCTTCTTTTCTATTTGCAGTTTCTCTGTGTCTTCACGCACATTAGCATTTTCTTGTCACATTAGCAAATAACTAACTATTTGAGTTTCGCAAAGTAAAGACTGAGACACCAGATTTTCAAGTTTTGCTCATGGTTAAATCACATGGCAAGAATCTCACATTAGATCTGTTTGGGATGTGAGCGTGGAAGAGTTTTTTTTTTTTTTTTTTTTTTTTTGCACCTCAGCATGTTTAACCAAGCCCTGTTGTACGACACTGATCTAAGCCATGTCTTCCTCCCTTTGCACATCATAAGGCGTATATGTGCATGTGTGAGTAAGTGTGTGTGTGTGTGTTTGTGTGTGTGTTTGTTTATTGTGCTAGATTAGACCAACCACAGTTGATTTGCACCTTGAGAACTGTCCTCACAGAGATGCATTACTATAGCAACCGGCACCCACGGAGGCTGGCTCAGTTTGGCTGTGTGTACATATCTCCTGCGTATGACTGTACATAGATATATTACACATAATATAGATATTTAAATGAAGATATCTAATATACACTTATACCTGTGTCAGATGCTAGTATGCATTTTTATAGCTATAAAAAACAATGATATGCAACTGAGCTAGGATTATTTCAGTTTTCCACTAATGTCTAGCATGAACAGGCTTAACAATGCGAGGGGTCAAGACTAACAAACACAAAAAATAAATTGAGAAGATTATAGGAGAAGGACAGGAAAAGAAAAAAAAATGAACTGGTCACTGCTGTTGTGTTGGGGAGTTTTTCAGGAGTGTTGCTGGATGACTACCAGGCTGGATGACTACATCATTGCACATCCAGGGTCACCAGTTGGTCTGTAGTTGCACTGCCTAGGGAGGTACTGTAGGAAAGAGAGAGAAAGAAAGAGAGAGAGAGAGAGCAAGTGAGTCACTCTCACAGATACTAGGGAAGGTTCTGGGTTTTAGGTTGTCTTTGATACCACACCTTTGTGTCCTTTTGGTGGACTCAAGAATGGATTGACATTTTGTGAGACAAATTAGCAAATGAAAACCAAGGTCATGGTACACTCATGCACAATGTTAGGTGTAGATAGTAGTGTTGAAATACAGGTTAGGAAATGATTAGGGAAAAAAAGTGTATATACTGTGCATTAAAAATTCATCTTACAGTATTGTATGAAGTTTTAAGCTAATATTAATTCATGTTTGGGTTTTCAAATAAGGTCTGTCTTAAAATCAGTAACAAGTATGATTGTTTACCAAACGTTAACCAAAGTCCAAATGAATCTAAATGCCACCCACAGCAACGTTTATACTGATAGATAATTCGGATTCTCTGCTCTACTGTCTGTCTTAACTCTTCAGTTCATTTTTGGACAGGCTGAATCCAAGTGAAAAATTTTGTTTTATGTGGATAAAACAGAAATGATTCTGAATATCCAAAAAACAAAGCATAATGGAAACTTTTTTTCTCTCATTTGGAGTGCATAAAAAAAATGTATAAATACATCTTGAACAAAGAAGGAAAATGCAGTACCCAGAGACAGTAAGAAACATCATTAGGATTGTTGTCAATACCTTATGTAACTTCCACACCACCTGAATTACAAACTTTAATATCATCTCTAGCACTTAAGTCACGTTATGAGAGTTCGCTCGGGGAAAACCATGGGAGGACTCGCAAAAGTCACGTTCTTCCAGCATCTTTAACCCTTTATGAAGTCAGTCCTTCAGTAGTGGAGAATTTGCTCAGCTTTAACACCCACACCCCACCTTGTCTTAGTTCACCTTGACCAGAAGTAGAGGCTGTCGGAGAGGGCCAGTGTTTGTGCTTGTGATTTGGGACCAGTCTTGCCTTGTTCTCTACACTCTGCTTAAAGCTATCCCCCTATGCACCTGTAAGCTCAGACCCTCCTTCCACACCCCGCCCCGCTTCCATGTTAGCCCCACCCTTCCATGCTCATTCTTATGTGGGATTGTTTTACATCTGCTACCCCTGCTGCACTTCATGAGCTTTACTCCTCCCCTTTCTACATGTATGAATGTTGCATGCTCAGTAGAACTCTGCAAACCTCTCTCTGACCAAAAAGGAGAATAGTCTCTAGATGCAGGTGTCAATAGCAAAAAATAATAAGATATAATATTCAAAATAACAAAAAAATAAAAACAAAACTGTACTATATGAGCAAAAAAGCATAAAAGGAGCCACATTTGTAATGACGCTATTGGAATTTGTGACACATTAGTTTTAGTTGAACTAGGTCTTGCACGATTTTTCAGTTCTAATGTGAAACAAGCTATGTATTAGACTAGAATTCTCTGTGCTGTAGTTTGAACAGCCAACATGTCCAGGCTCACGGTTCATATGTACTCACTGTTTTGTTTTCTGATTTTGGCAAGACAACATTTGGGGTCTCCGTGTCTGTTTTCTTTTTCAGTGATTATTTATCAATATTTTATGTTTGATTTAACACATTTGTTTTTATATAAGTTTATGGCTTTTAAAGAGGGTAATATTTAACTGCGTAAATTTTATGATGGACATACATGAACAAAGCTGAAGAAACTTGGGCAATACAGTGCGATCCAGCAAAAAAAAAAAAAAAAAAACATGGTGACTTGAAACTACTATTATTACTGTTTTCATTATTATTATTATTATTATTATTATTATTATGTGCTATGTATGGAGGTGAATAAATCTATTTTTTTTCTTTACCCTGAGTCATTGTCTTCTCTTCCAAACAAATCACCAATGCCAAATTACTCCGACCAGACTACAACCAGACTAACAGCCTCAGTTACCTCCTCACAGGAATGACAAACAGCCAAATTCTACCCACAGTCAGTTCCTGTCACGAGAGATATGGTAGCTAGCAGGATGTTTTGAATTGATTCTTCACTGAACTAGCTGCTGAGGTCTGTAGTTAAAAGGGACATAGAATGGATGAATAGAGTGTTGTAGCTTGTTCGCTGATGTTAAAATAGAATTTATTCAACTTGGATTTATCAAAAATAAGCTCAAGTGCTGTTTTACAAGCCCAATTACAACCTTATGTTCAGGCTCCATATTGAAATGGCCCGTTTTGGGGTCTGCATGTGCACACACACACACTTTTACTCACACATACACTTCTATACTGCTCTGGCTCAAGCATGTGACTAGCAAGCAGATTATGTACTGATTTGCTTTTCTCACATTTTCCCTTCCCTGTTACAAAGCCAGAGACTATCATCTCAAACCTACTGGATAGTTCCCTCATAATCAGTATTGCAAACTGCAGATCTTACCAGAACCATGCATGCACCCTCTGAATAGACTTTCTGTAGTGATGCACCTAAATCAAATACAGCAAAATCACTCCCTGCACTTTTAACACATGCTGCATAGCTAGTTCTCACTCTAGGTAGGCACATCCTTTTCGGTGTCCATTGTGTCAGAGCTGAAGACTTCTGTGGCCCCTATCTTCAGCGAATCTGTCCAACTCCAGAGCTATTAGTGGCCAGGACCTCTGACCTTTCCCACAAAGATGGAACCAGCTGGCTTGAAAATGGGCACCTGATATTTCACACCACAGACAGAATATGACTAACTCCACTGTACATGATAGTATCCCCTCTCCTCTGTGGGGATCACCTAGTTGTTACCAGTGCAGACAAGGAGCACTGAAGTTATGATTTACATGTAACATGTAATATACAGAAGCGAAAGGAAGCACATTAGACTGTACCTGTTTTATATAAGGTGTGTGTATTAGAAAACTAAGTTTACCTCAGTATCTTACTTAAATGGAGTTTAGGACTTTCAACATTCTTGACAAGTGAAATTGAGAGATTAGTGTATGGTGATAATCCAGACTGACAGATCACAGTCCTCTCTGCTTGGGCTATTTTTAGTGCAACTGAATGAAAAAAGACACTGGACAAATGACTATTCCTGTAGTTATGCAAGCAGCAGCACTTTATTTGCACGGCATGATGACCTCACTTTGGGCACAGTGGACATCACAGCGGCACAGTCTTAGATATTCTGCTGCTACATCACAGCTCAAGTACTTGAGGGGGAAAAAAAAAGATTCGAGCAATAAAAAAAATATGATCGCTGTGGTTACAGCAGTGCCACCTGGTGGAGAAAACATACATTGTTCATTTCATGGTCATGCATGTAGTGCATCTCCAAACAGTGACAAGGCAGCAACAGTAAAATCACGTTTAGATGGACACTTCCTCTTTTCAGTGTCTCTTGTCAGTAAATGAAAATGGTTGGACTGAACTTGGTTTCTCATTCTTCATGTGTAAACATTTCATTTCTCATCAAAAAAGTGCATCAAGTTTCCATTTCTTTACCTACATATATCAAAATCACGTGTTCCCTTAATCAGCAATATAAGCAAGCTTCTTATACTTATGGCTTTTACAGACAGTTAGACAAATACCATTTATCACAACTAGCACAGAGATTATGCAATGGACAGTAGTTTAGAAGCAGTGGACAATCTGCATTAGAGTAATTGGCATGGTGCCTTGTATACAGGCACCATACATATACCTGATGCAGCAACAGAAATATAAGTGTATTTTCTATATGACAGCCTAAATGTGACATAATGCCTGAGATGGCCCTTGCTGGTAAGGGAGGAAGTGAAAAAGGGTGTATTTGCCCCTGCGCTACGACATCATGCACGGCTTGTGAGAAGAGAGATGTTGCTCTTTAGGTTTCGATGACATTAACACAGGTTGATCTGATTGCTATATTTAGGAAGGGGACTCTATTGATTATTCAGCTTGACTAGAGTGGAGTGGTTCACCTTATGCAATCACTGGTCTATGTCCATGTCATGTCTATTAGTGTCAGTCTGTTAGAAGCATCAATGAAAAAAGCGACACTGTTCGAGATTAAAAAGGGACTGCTGCTGTTTGAAGGTGGTTTACTCACACTTCGGAATTTGATTCCAAAACCCAGTTTCGGTTAGCCAGGCTAGTGCCGCCTGGTGCTTCTGCTCAATTTAGCTCCACCACTGCTCAGGGAGTCAGCCGTAGGCTTCGGTTAGCACCAGCTCTGAGCTTGGACGGGCCAGTCAGCGAACAGGGAGAGGGTTGAATGCGATAGCGTTAAATTCAAACGGTGCGTTCCATTGCGTAACACACGTCACGACCAAACAGTAGGGATTGGTTAAGGCAGAAAGTGTCCGACCACCGTGGAGCGAATTTTTGCTAATGGATAGGTTTCAGACGCTTTGCACAGAGTGAAACAATGTGAAAGCAATTGATGCATCAGGCTCAGTATCGGTGTCCTTGGGCACCGTCTTAAATTCTGACTTCAGACACATTGATAAGCTTCTAGCTTTTGTCAGATAAACAACTAGCCTACACCCTCAAATGAGGACTGTTATCAGGTTCATCAGACTAAGTGGGGTGACTTCAGGAGTGAGCACGTTTGAGCACGCGTGTGCAGTTATGATCTATGGCATCTTCTGCCATAAATCTTCAACTATTTTTTTAAGAAACAGTCAAAACAAAACAAACTGAAATAAAGAAATCAACCAATAAACTTCTAAAATGATTCACGAATACAAATATTATGTATTATTACAGTATTATGATTTAAAATTAAGTGATTTTTACAATGTAAAAAAAGTATGAGATGGAAGGCAGTACAGTTGTATTAGGTGTTGGGGTCTATGATGGTTTAATGTCAGCACTGCTCAGACTGTCCAGCAGGGGTCAGTGTTGACACCTTCATCACCCAAACTGCAGTAACTTATCAGTCCCCTCTAGCCTAAACTGATAATAGATTCTTTCCTTTCCTTTCCTTTCCTTTCCTTTCCTAAACCATTACATAACACAATGTATGAACAACTGATACCACAAAACCCCAGAAACCCCTGTATTTGTACCCAGTGCTGGGTAATGGCATCACCGGCTCCTCATCTTACACTGGCCTCTGTCTGCTTTGGGATCAGTTTACATGCGTTGCTGTGTGGTGGGTTACAGGGTCAGCAAAGACATCAGGCACACTGCTATAAGAACAGTGAAAACAGGGGCTGAAAGCAACATGGGTGAGATCCCACTGCCAATGCAGCACCAGCGTTCTTGAGGATCGTGGGGGTTCAAGGCTTACACTGCAGAGGGGAGCAAGGGGTGTGTGTGAGGGGCGGGGGGTAGTGGGGTCCACAACACGACATCCAAGACTTAGGGGTTGGCAGTCACACTAGCTGACGAGATCGCTGAAAGGCACACGCGCCTCTTCGTCCTCCTCTGCAAGTCCTCCTGCGACACCTCCTGGTCCTCCTCCTTCGGCTGCAGCGTTGCCCTCGGGCTGCTTGTGGAAGGCGGCCAGCAGGGCTCGGAGCAGAGTCAGACCCACACGCACCAGCAGCCGCAGGAGCAGGAAGGCCACAGGCACACCCAGCTGCATGAGGTGAAAAATGTACGTAGCGAACTCACTGAGCACGCACGTCAGGAAGTAGGTGCCCAGCGCCACGCACGGGTACAGCGAGAGCTTGGCCAGCATGAAGGCGTGGTCACGGCCGCCGTAGCGCACAAGCGGGTGGAGTGTCCGCCGCTCATCAAACAGAGCCGCCACCCAGATGGCCAGCTGGAAGACGCTAGCGAAGAAGATGATGACACAGCTGACCTGGACCGCCTCGGCACCGTTGCGCGGGTCGTGAAGGAACTCGGTGGTCAGCTCGTAGGCCAGTGGCAGGCCGCCCACGAACGCCAGTGAGAAGGTGTTGAAGAGACCCATGAGGCGCGAGGCCCGTGTCACATGCAGGAAGAGCGAGTGGTGAACGAACCAGAGCAGGCCCACCGTGGCAAACGAGCCAAAGTAGGCCAGGAACTCAGGCCCATAGACCCGCAACGCTGCCACCAGGCTTCCCCCATACTTCTGCTGCACCGTGGCGGGGTCAGGAACATTATCCTCACTGCAGACAGCAGACAACATACACACACAGGAGGGATATAGCCATTCATATTCATTGCTATACAAGTAAAGTGTTAACAGTAAACTCACAGCACATGATGATATAAATTCAAACATGTATTTCCAAACTACATTTGAATGATCTTTCAGTTGTGTTGCTGCTAATAAGTCGGTAGCTATTGATTAGTACAGGAGGATGCTCAGAGTAGTTGACTTTCACAGGTCTGTGACTGAGACAAGTTTAAACATTCAGTTCAAAGCATGTTTGCAGTAACTATTGGTCAATAACATACAATTCAGCCACAACAGCTCTTTTATAGAAATATCCAAGCTGAAATGTTTAAATACTAATTTCAAAATCAGGGCAAGATTTTCTACATCCTGTTTTAGTGGCATCTATGTGACAGGGAGTAAAGGCATTAGCTTACAGGAGTCCTACGGGACTTATAAACTCTGCTAAACACAGCTAAACACACTGACCATATATCCAGAATGAGAAGTGTGGCCACAATGGCATAGACCCCGTCACTGAAAGCCTCTACACGCTCCTTGCTTAGCGGCTCACTGGGGTGGTAGGTGTAGAACAACATGGAGTCAGGCGTCTCCTCCATAGTCTGGCCTGAACACACAAACACACATCTGATCTCTCTGGAGTTCAAAATGATGCAGATTACACTGGGAGCTCACAACTATGTAGGTTACAGTGGGAGCTCACAATCATGTAGGTCACCCTGGAAGTTCACATCATGTTTCTTAAGACTGAATCTCAAAAAAGGGAGATCAGGCATCCTACATCTAAGAGGAGTGTCATCATTCAACACATCCTGGTGATAACACAGCACACATACCGATAGCCTTACTGCGACACCACTTCAAAGACTCTGTTATGTAGGGCAGAAAGATGACAAAGGCGAGAATGACATAAGACTGCAAGAAAGACGAAAGGTTAAATTAACAAAAAAAAAAAAAAAACATGAATTGTTCATTTGAAAGCATTTACTTAATTAGTTAACATAACAGTTTACAAAATGTTATTTATATTCAATTCTCCAGCCAAACTAACAATGAAACAATAGTGGGTACATCTCATTAGCTTAATGCATTTATTTATAGTTGCTTATGTAAACACTAGTACAATCATAATATAATTGTATTACATTATTTTACTTTCAATTGACCTTTTTTAAACTGTGTATAATGGAGAATTCACCCTAGGCAGAAAACACACCCTGTACTAGTGGTGATAACCCCAAATGGCTATTGATCCCAGAGGCTGAGTGTGATTCTCACCAGCTGGAAGAAGATGAAGGAGAAGATGCTGGCGAAGAGGCACATAATGGGCACCCTCATGATCACCTTGAGGATGTGGTGCTTGTAGTAGGTCTGGTTCTCAGAGATCTGAATCTGCTCATTCAAGAGGAAAGGCCGGCTGAACCCGTATATCACTATCACCGCCTGCACAGACACCACAACCGGAATGGAGGCAACGCCAGGAGAGGACATGCGGATTAAATATTTGAGAATCAGTAAGCTAGGACAGCTACATACGGCAAAACATGGCAGCTCCTTTTGTTACTGAGAATTGCAGTATGTCTATATGGCATACTTTCTGCTTGTGCTGTGCTGAGCGTTCACCCACTGATCTGTTAGATGAGTCATGTTGACTTTACCTTCTAAATTTTCATCAGTACCATAAGGCATTGTACCCTCTGGGTACACTGCATGCTAGGAGCCATGTGGCTGCTTCAGTCTTTGGACCCTCATTCTGAAAAATGTCTTCAATGGCAAACTCATACACCGAATATTATTCTCAATGTCAGATGAACATGCATTTTAAAACATGACTATCCAGAGCAGGATATCCCCACTCTTAATGACAGGTAGAAATGGCTAAATAGTTCAACCAGACCTAATTGTTGTATATTTACATTTACGCATTTAGCACTTTTATCCAAAGCGACTTACATTTATCAACTATCAATTACATC
This sequence comes from Tenualosa thibaudeaui, assembly GCA_027481765.1. Classification (NCBI taxonomy): domain Eukaryota; kingdom Metazoa; phylum Chordata; class Actinopteri; order Clupeiformes; family Clupeidae; genus Tenualosa; species Tenualosa thibaudeaui. Next base: position 6,903,570 of record JAIFZK010000018.1, on the reverse strand, counting down.
AGGGCCAGTCTCCCTTAGAGCACCTTAGGGCTAAGTGCCTTGCTCAAGGGCTCAACAGTGGCAGTCAGGATTCGAACCCACAATTTTCCAGGCTACTTGCATCCGAGGTCAGGTTCCTTAACCACTACACCACCACCCCGTATATAAATGTCTTTCTTTATCTTTCCAATTAGGACCCATCGGAGAAGTACTGGTTATGTTTAAAGGGCAAAGGGCAGCACATTTCAACTCATTGCTCTGTTGTTTGATTTGACTGAGTACTGTCATTAGGAAGAAAGCAAGAAAATCTGGTACACCGAATAGTGAAACAACAGCTAAAGCTAACTACTGGGGGCAAGGAAACTCAGTTTTGCTTGTCTGTCATATGTTAATATATAGTATGTTGTCCAAAGCTATCCCCACCACCATGCCAGAGAAGCTGCTGTGACAGGTTCCTGAGTTGTCTGTCTAGCACTCACATAGGTTTACCCAAGTATATTGATTTACCTCACCTGAATTAGCCCGATAACCATCACACAGGTGCAGAAGAGGAGAATCCCAAGGATGTTTTCTGGGAATGTTGCCATCAAGGTGAACTGTGGGAAACAATCATGTACAAGTAGTGAGAGTCAGCAGTGAGACTGGGAGCACAAAAGGATGTGGTCCCGGACCACATCAATGTAAGCTCCATATTGCTCTGTTTTATAACGTGTAGCCTACTTACACTTATACTTATACTCTGAGACTCTGCACATGAAATGTCTTTGCACTGACACTTTTGCACTAGGGTTACCATAGCATCTTCCTGCACATTCCACACTACTTCCACAACTAAGTACCCTAAATGGCACACATAATAGGATTTTCTCTCTGTATTTTTATAATGCATGTCATGTGTATGCCATGTTGTGGAAGCTATACCAGAATTCCCTATGGGATAATAAAAACATTTATGTATCTATCTTTATTTCCCAATACTTTTTCACACCCTTCTACCAGATCAGGGGCTGACTCATACTCACTGTGTATGGGAGAAAGGTGATCAGCATCATGCAGACCTAAAAAAGTATCAAAAAGGGGGAAGCAATGATTCATACAAGGAGGACCCATTGCACAGTCAGCAAAAGCTATTTAAAAACTGCATGACCTTTCATACAATAAAATACAACAAAACATCACTTAACCATCATAGTTGATGTTTTCCATTCTGCGAAACTACAGATCTCATTTTTTATTTATCTTATTTCTTCTCATATTTCATTTTCAGCCATGTCAACTTACCAAATTGAGAAGTGCAAGAAAGTCATCAATGCGCTCAATGACTTGAAATAACCTAAGAAACACACACACACATTAATGAAATACAGCAATTATGTAAAGGCTATGTATAAGGCTATGTATGCTGCCCTTCTTAGTGACAATTCAATAAATGCACTGAGGACTACATTCAGCCTGGAGGAGTTTCAGGCCCATACCTGATGTGGGCGGCCCAGGCCACAGTGACGATCAGAAATGTCATGAGGTACACTGCAATCTTTGTGGTCAGCAGCATCTGAAAACTCGCCTTCAGTTCCTGGGGCACAGCAAGGACATTCAAAACAACAGATGTGGTCAGGCAGACGATAACAGAATAAAATGTATGATGATTCGAAAAGGACAAAAGCACTGTTTGTCATACCTCATGTTCTTCAACTTTGATGTGTGCTATTGGCAATATCTAGAAAAAAAAAGAATCACACCGAAATCTTTTAATGTTGCAGTCAGTTGTGTATTTGGGAAAACACTCACAACACCCAGTCATCTTTCAGAGACTGAGTGCCCGTTTCACAATGAGAAATAACAGTCATCCATACTAGACTAGCTATTGGCAATATGTTTAAATAAGGTTCTAAAAGTGATAGCATGTACATATCTTTTGAGATGACCATATTTTTGGGGAAATATAGGCAAAGTGGAAGACGTAAGGTTATGTTAACTCAGTGTCAACAGAGAGCATCTGCGAGTTCCCTATCATCTGTCTATATAGGGTGTTTCATTCGTTTACAGCCCTCCACAATATTTATCTTACCATGACAGTCGCTATGATGGATATGAGCGCATCGCTGTACGCCAGAAGACGGTGCGAAGACTGCGTGCTGCTGTGCCCTTCCCTTTCGGATGAAGTGACGCTCTCCAGAAACGAGTGTGTGTGACTCCGTTGACTCGTCTTTTTCTCCATGGCCTCGTCGACATGGTGTTCGATTATCTCACTGTCGTCGTTTTCCCCCATGATTGCTGCCTTGGGTGAACAAGTGTGGGGAATGAGTGGACAGTGCGCATCAAAGGAACTGATTTGTTTTCAAACAAGCGGCTGTCAGGTGACCGGAACAGACGACCGGAAGCGTGTAGCAGGAGAAAAACGCAGCATAAACATCAGTCGAATTAAAACCTGGGGAACTGTGTCTGTCATATGATATAGAAATCTGAGATTTAAAAATGCATACAGACGGTAACAATGATGTCATTCATTCTAAATATGGCCGCCAGTCTATATATTTTCAAAGTAAAAGCAAGTCACGTGAAGTCAAGTCACTATTACATTTCACACAACAGGGTTGATCCAATAATAATAATAATAATAATAATAATAATAATAATAATAATAAATGGCTCCATCACCTCTAGTTTTAAAACAAGAGAGGAACAGTAAGATGTTGGGAAGAAGATCTGAGTGCCCATGCAGTAAAGTAAAGACTTAATAGGTTGCAGATGTATTGTGGTGCTGATTCACGTCAGGCTTTAACCAGTAAAAGTTTAAATTCTATTCTATAATTCTTTGGTAACCAATGCAGTTCTCAAAACACAGGAGTGATATGATCATGCTTCTGAGTTCCAGTGAGTAATCTGGCAGCAGCATTCTAAACCATTTGTAATCTAGCTACAGTACAGTTGGGCAAACCAAAATAAAGTGAATTACAATAGTCAAGACTTGATGTAATAAATGCATGGATGAGAGTTTCCAAGTCCAGAAAGGGTACATTTTAGTTGTGCTATTGTTCTCAGTTAGAAAAAAGCTACCCTTCACCACACTGTGATAGCAATAATTTTAGAAGTGTATTCTGCCTCAGACAGCCAAGAGCCGCCACCATTTGGCATGGCACTAGGAATAGGAAATCACAGGAAAGCAATAGGAATCATCCTCCCCTGGTGATCAATGTAAATTAACTGCTGGTACCCCTGTGGCTGGGTAGAACCTTTTGTTCATATTTACATTGCAAAGACCAACTTACCTCAGATAGATTTGGAATGTATATCTGTATGTTATGAAATGTGAATCTATTCATGTTTTATCATCTTTATTGTCTCAGTACAAGGAGTATAATAGTCAACATGTATGACTTGTCAGAACAATCCATGAGTAATATTTCTGAATCTTGGTGTATACATACAACTGGATAGCCACTTAACAATGCTAATTGCTATAGGTGTGTCCTTGGCCATTATACACAATGGCGCCAGGTAAAGAACCAATCACCTTCCATTGCACTTCCTTCAACTGTATGCTAACTGTATGCAACTCCTGTCAGTTAAGTGTATTTAAGTGGAACACTTTCATTGTTTAAGTTAGATTTAATGGTGGATGCTTTCGGGCTGAAACCCTTATGTCTCCCTTGACGCGCATCATTGTACCGATTAAACCTGTTTCCTGAAGTTCCGGAGTCTGCCACCAGTAATTCTTACTATTCTTACAATTCTTACTACAAATTAATCCCTGTTACTGTTGATTTTATTAAATTGTGATTTTATTGATTTTATTAAAAGTGAGTGAAGAATTCAGATAGACACCAAGTTTTTTAACTACACGGTGAAAATTTGTAGATAGGGGACTACTGAGGTCTGACACAGAGATAGGAGGCCCAAATATGAGTTATATAAGTTTTATTTTCATTCGGTGTAGGAAATTCCTAGTCATCCAGCTTTACAGGTTTTACTGTACAAGTACAGGCTCAACAGATTTACCAATGAACCAGTGTTATCAGGAGTAACTGAAAATTGTATTTCTCAAAGATGGAGCCAAGGGGCAGCATGTATAATTACCAAACCAACCCTATTGAGAAAATAAATACTAATAATATATTAATAAACATAGAAGAGACAGGGCAGTTTAATGTGAAGAAGCCCAGGACTTTGGCCAGGGTCAGCCGCAGGTTGCAATGAGACCAATAGCCTATATAGTCTTATAGCCTAGATAATTGTGATTCACTGATAGAGAAAATAAAGGATAACTAGGCCAAAGGTAATGTGTATTATTTTTTAAATTTGTTAGAGATGTTATGAGTAAGGCCTGAAATAGCTTAAGACAACAATCGCCATCCATAGAGTACACACGAATAGACATTACAACTATTGCCAACGCCGGTGACATAAAAGCGAATGGCATTGATGTGGGCTTTTATTCTGACAAGTTTTCCCCACATTATTGCTTCTTGTTGTCACTTGGTCCATAGAACTGCATATAACTTTTCAAGTCACACAGACTTGGGGTTGGTGGTTGGTGATGGGGTTAACAACAACAATAATAACAATTATTATTATTATTATTATTAATGTGTGTTACTGTGGAAAATATTTGGAAGAAAGATAGTCTCTCTCATTTTAAGACGATAAGAAGGTGAAAGAATCACTTGACATGCATTGTTAGAAAAATAAATTGACATGCATGGTTAAAAAATAAATACATAAATAAATTATTTTGTTAAATTATTCATATGTGAAGTTGAGCAATTAACCAGCAGCAAATGCTCTGTGTTTCTCCTCATCATGGCCACCAAGATTTCTGGGAGCATACCTCAAATGGAGTATAATGAGAAAAGCAGCTCACTGGAATGTTTTGGAAACACATGGAATATGGCTAATAGTGGAAGTAAGTAGTTGAGTCATCAAAGTCAAAAGTCAAAATCAAAGTGTACTTTATTGTTAATTCACTATGCAACAGGCATTACACAGAGGACTGAAATTGCGTTTCACCAGACACCAAATGTGCAATTTAAACTAGAACCCCCCCCACACACACACACACACACACACAAACACACAGCTACACTCATGGGCATGAAGTGTACACAGACATCCACAATAAATAGATATGGCATACGACATACAGGTAAACATATACGCTTCCAGCAAGAAGGAAAGTTCTAGGTAGCTCTTCTTGGTAGCTGGTGTAGCTTGAAAAAAAGTGAAATGTGCAATATATAAGGTGCAATAAGTGAAGGTGCAATTTAGTAAAGTGCAAGTGTGAAAGCAGCATGGACATCAGTGTGTGTGAGATGTCAGTAACATGTTCATGGAATGTTCATGGAATCTTCTTCATTGTGTTGATTAGCCTGCTGCAGTAGCGCTTTCCAGATGGTAAGAGGGAGAATAGTTTGTATAAGTCCTGAATAGCTGGTTGGGGTGATCTGATGATCTTTTCAGCAGTTCTCAACATCCTCTGTAGAGCCTTCTTGTCCGCAGCTGAGCAACTGCCGTGCCAGACGGAGAGGTAAGGATGCTCTCAATAGCACCCCTTTAGAAGGTGGTGAGTGCAGTGGGGAGGTCAGCTCTCCTCATTCTGCGCAGAAAGTGAAGGTGTGTCTGTGCTTTCTTGACCACAGGGAGGTGGTGTTGGTGATCCATATGAGGTCGTCTGTGATGTGCACTCCCAGTAACGTTGTGTTTTTCACAGGCTCCACGGTACTGCCATTGATTGTGAGTGGGGTGTGTGTCAGGTGTTGTTTCATGAAGTCTACAGCTATTTCTTTTGTTTTGTTGACATCGAGTTGTAGGTTGTTTCTGTCACAACAGTTGATGAGTTAATGTACCTCATCTCTGTATGCTGAGTCATCGTTGTCACTGATGAGGCCCACCACTGTTGTGTCATCAGCGAACTTGATGATATGGTTCGATGTGAATCTGGCACAGCAGTTGTGGGTCATCAGTGTGAACAGCAATGGAGACGGCACACATCCCTGGGGGACCCCGGTGTTAATAATGTAACTCTGAGTTTTTGCCGATTCTTACTGTTTGTGGTCTGTTAGTGAGAAAGTCCAGTAGCCAGTTGCATAATGAAGTGCTAATGCCTATTGCACTCAGTTTGTTCACCAGGTGCTGTGGGATGACTGCGTTGAAAGCGGAGCTGTCAATGAACAATGACTGTCCAAACTGGTTGAGATTTTTTTGAGATCTTCTTGTGTGTGTGCATTGAGTCATATATTCACATATTCTCTCATGGTTCATATCTGGATGTTTATTGACATGAATGTACTGGCAATGTCATTGATTGTTTTAAAAGTTTAATTCACAATACAGCTAGCATTTGACACTGATATAAAATACTGCTACAGCAATGATTTAATCCTAAATTCAGCCTCACTTTTATTTGGGGCATTATTCTGTAACATTTGAAACACTCTCTGATGAACTTAAAAGAGAAATCCTGTGTGAATCACACCATAGCCCTGTTATTCAGGCTTTACTCTTGTGTGTCTTGTGATGCGTGGCTAGATGTGTGCTCCTCTTGAAACTCTTCTCACATATACAACACTGATATGGCCTCTCCCCTGTATGGATCTTCTGGTGATTCTTTAGATCAGACATTTGGCTAAAGCTGTGCCACAGTGAGCACTTGTGTGGTTTTCTTCCAATGTGTATGATTTGGTGAAGGTTCTGCCTTTGTCCTAAAACTGTTCCCACACGTAGCACACTCATAAGGTTTTTCCCCAGAATGAATCATCTGGTGTCTCTTGAGATTGTACATTAAATCAAAGGTCTTTCCACACTGAGAACACTGATGTGGCTTTTCTCCAGTGTGTGTGATCTGCTGTACGGAGATATCTCAGCTACTCCTAAAATTCATCCCACACATAGTGCAGCTTTTCTCCTGTGTGAATCATTAGATGTCTCTTGAGATTACCTATGTTGACTAAAGGTCCTTCTACACTGAGAACACTGATCTTGCATTTCTCCTAGGTGCTTCTGCTTAGGTTAGGCGTAGGTTTTGAAATTATGGGAATGGCTTCTCCCTGGTGCTCAGTCGATTGAGTGATTTCTGTCTGGGGGATGTCCTGCACTGGGAGTGTGTGTGTTTATTGTTTCCTCACAACTCCCTGTTTTGTTAGATTGCTTATATATATATATATATATATATATATATATAAGAAGTATAACTCACACACATCTGAGTAATGTTTCTCTTTGAATAAACTGCAGACTGTGTCCTGTGATTAAAGTATTACGCTATTTCTATGTGTGGTAAACATAAATAAAAAACTGTCAATTTATTCTCTAAAGGTCAGGATACAAGCTATCCAGACTTGCAGATACAACTTACTCAAAGAAGAATCTGCAAATTGTCTTCTATCTTCCTCTTTAATTTCCACTAAAGCACACTTCTATTTGTGCACAAAGATGATGAGGTCTCTCAGTCTTGTCATGTTGCAGTCCAAGGTTTTCTTCCACAATCTCTTCGGAGGTGTGACGAAATCCCAACATTTCTGTTTTGAAAACCAGTCAGAGAGAGAGATTTTGAGGGACAGACAGACACTTAATAAAAGACTTCCGCTGTTTTTTTCCCATGCATGCAAAACACAGAGCAGATTGTCCTGAATATGTTTAAAAAGATTTGGCTTCTGTGAAAGACCAAAGGCCTGGTGAGAATTAAAGTTGGAAACACTTTAACACACTTGCTCAAAGTAGACCTACTTTAAATTAGCACGGTCCATTCAAATACTTAGTAGAAATGGATATGGTAATTGAACTACGGAACAAATAGACCTATTTTACAAATATACCTTAAATGTTTTAAAGTAGTCAGTATCAGTAACACTAGTCTATCTCACCGGTCTGTGGTAATCCGGACATTGTGTCTTTTGCCTCCTTATATTCTAGCACTTACGGTGCCTATAGGCAATGTGAACAAAAACTTATCGTCAAACTTTATCCGGTGATATAATACATCAACCATTTCACTTTCAAAATACACTAAAATCGTATGAACCTATACACAAAAAAAATCTCTGAAATCAATGTCACTGGTTTTGATACATCACATTTGATCTCTAAAAATATGTTTGCGTTGTTTCCCTATTTGTGATCTTCCAATCTCGATTTTGCTTTTGACCTACCTTGGAAGTACATTTACGACCATAAATAAACGAAATTTCATGAATGAACCCAATCAGCCAAACAGTATACAAGGGAAAAGTTACAAATTGTGGAAAGAATGGACACATCCACGAAGGAACATCTAAAACGTGCACTACAATCCTAATAACCACGAGGTGGCATGCATGGACTCGGATTGGGAGAACCACCTGTCTAAAACTGTGCTGTCAACAGGTTGCCAATCGTCGGTGTTTCTCGCGGTGTTCACTTCATCTCTGCCATGCGGTTGGCTCTACGCGAAAATATCCGCCTTCTCACAGCTTGGCACTAATGGACAGGTAGCTGTTCCAATTACAGCTCATACAGCAACATTACGCACAAGTCAAATATCGTAAAATATGCACGCGCTGAAATTCACATAAATGTATTTTCTCGAGACCTTTGTTAAAAAAAAAAAAAAAAAAAAC